>CABHPQ010160389.1:452-11301 GCA_902168405.1 Peromyscus aztecus | reverse complement strand
ACATGCCCAATCTCCCATTCATGTTCTTCCTGCCTATAATTTCTTTGTTTTTCAACATTTCAAACTGGGAGGCTATTGAGGCCTAGGGTCCAGGAAGTTAGCAAACACCCTGAGGCTGGCTAATTATTTCTACTAATGATATCTTGTCCTATGCTTATGGTCATGTGCATAACAAACATATTCATTCTGGGGTCTTCAAAGATGATTTAGCAGTGTATACCACTTTTTGCTCTGGCAGAGGACCTGGGTTTGCTTCACGGTGTCAATCAATCACAGAACAGGACAGCAGAATCCTGGCCATAATGCCCAGGACTAGGGAATAAAAACACAGCTTGTGTTTGGGACCTGGGCCAGAGAAATGAACCAAGAAAACATGCCCTGACTCTGAAAACAGTACCAGAGAAACACTCTAGGCTCCTAGAATCAGAGTCAGTGAATGTATTGTGCCCTGGCCTTAGAGGTAGTGTCAAAAAGCTAAGTAAGGCCAGAGATAAACACAGTTTAGTTCAGATCAGAGCCATATCTGCCCCTGTCCAACTGACTTGTGAAATCAAACAATCACAGAGCAGGACAGCAGAATCCTGGCCCTAGGGCCCAGGACCAGGGAAAGAAACACGGCCTCTGTTTGGGGTCTGAGCCAGAGAAATGAACACTTTATCTCCAAACCCAGTACCCAGGAAATATGCCCTGACTCTGAAACTAGTACCAAAATAATACTCTTGGCCCCTAGAATCAGAGTCAGTGAAAGAAATGTGCCCTGGCCTTAGAGGTAGTTTCAAAAAGCCAAGAAAGAACAGTGAAAGAAACACAGTTTGGCCCTGAAATCAGGGCCATCTCTGCCTCTTGCTCACAATACTGGCCAATCCTGGGCAGAAAATAAACTAACCAATTACAGTTGACTCCGCCCCCTAGACACCCTAGATAAACCACCCTTCCTGATCAGTTGTGAGCTATTCTCTCCACCCTGGTGGAGGCAGCTACTCTCTTAGACTCCTCCTTCCCAAATAAAATCTTTCTCAAAAGAGTTTTGGGTGAAGACCTTGACTGGTGAACAGAAGAACCTTCCTGGGACATCTTATACTGGACTGAGTAAGGGGAAGCTGAACAGAAGAACCTTGCTAAGAAGTCTCATAGTAGACTGAGCAAGGGGGAGCTGAATAGAAGAACCTTGCTGGGACTTCCCATATTGGACTGAGAAAGAGAGAGCTGTTAACACTTAGCCTGAGACTGTCGCTCTCCAGGATAGGAGCAGGATAGTAGGATTGCTGTGTCCTGCAGGGAGACCATCCCCCATCATACCAGGTATACCCTGACTTTCCCTAAGAGTCAGGATAACCTGACAATCCTGAAGAGTAAGGATACCCTTCCTTGCTGAAGCAGTTCCAGGCCTGACTCTCCCAAGAAGTCAGAAAAATTTCCTTTCCAAGGTTGGGCTGTTTCTTTGCAGTCCCAGCCATCACAGCTGTGCTAAACAGCTTCAGGTGTTCAGGACACCTTCAGGACAGAGCTCTTGTTACAAGTACCTCCAGGTGTCAGGGATACCTCCCCCTCTACGGCTGAACTGTCTCCTTGCGGTTTCAGCCATCAATTTACTAACATTTTAGTGCTGAAACCTGGGACACCAAACCCAGAGTTTTTGCAGTTTACTTGCACCCACATTCTGGCAGACAACCATCTGGAATGCAATTCCTGGGGATCCAAAGCCCCCTTAGATGTCTGTGGGCAGGCCACACACAAGGTACACATAAAGAATGCATGCAAAACATTTAAACACCTACAATAATCAATTGAAGACATAAAAGTTATTTGGGTACATTCCTGGTGATATTAGTTACTGCATGATTCTCTAATATTTATTCTCTGCATTTGTATGTGTACTTGTCTCTCTGATGCAAGTAGCTCACTTTCTGATTTTTGTCTCCATAGTATAATACTATCACACACCCAGGAACACAGTGGTTCTCAACCTGTGGGTAGTGACCCATTTGGGAATCCTAGCACTCTCTTTCACAGAGGTCTCCTCACACCTACTGAAAATATAGATATTCACATTGTAATTCATAACACTCGCAAAATGACAGTTATGAAGTAGTAAGGAAAATAATTTTATTGGGAGGGTCACCACGACATGAGGAAGTCCATCAGATGGTCACAGCCTGAGGAAGGTTGAGAACTAGTGCCTTAGAAGGTGATTAGCTTGTGTGTTCCCAGAAGTGAGGGTGTGAAGGAGGTGAAGGAATGTTCTAGGCTGGGTTCCTCTTCTCTGACACTATTTGCAATACTGCAGACAGAGGAACACAGAGGCAACATTCCTCACACATGCAAATATGTTACATGTCAAATTAGTGGGAATTACCAGTAAATATATATTTTTTTCTTTGCAGCTATCAGTTATTACGGCGTTATGAGAAGACAGGTCCATTGCACATTTGATCTTCTTTAAAGTGGAGATCTCACTACCTGTAAGTCTCTGCATTTCAATGTGTCAAACTGGCAGGCTGATGAGGCCTAGGGTCCAAAATGTTAGCAAACACCCTGAGGCTGGCTGCTAATTTCTACTAAAGATATCTTGGCCTATGCTTATGATCAGGCGAATAACAAACATATTCATTCTGGGGTCTGGAAAGATGACTCAGCATATTATACCACTTTTTGCTCTGCTAGAGGACCTTGGTTTCATTCACAGGACCCACATCTTGGTTGACAACCATCTGGAACTGCAATTCCACAGGATCCAAAGCTCTCCTGGATGTCTGTGGCCAGCCCACACACAAGGTACACAGAACGAATGCATGCAAAACATTTCAACACCTAAAATAAGGCAATTTAAAACATACACATATGTTTGGTACATTCATGTTGATATTAGCTATTCCACGAGTATTCTATCTGGTAATGGCATTTAATTGTCATGATTGTTCAAAAGCCATTTAAAGCACAATGAGTGATTAAAGAGACAACATGATTTTCAAAAACTATGTTGAACATAGCATTTTAAAGGAAAACATATAAGAAACAATGAAAATACTGAAATGATTACAAATTTCACTGTTAAAATTAATCAAAGTTGAAACTTTTAAAAGTAAAAACATTAATATGGTTTCCTTAACTAGTCCAAAATCCCCAATCAAATCAGATTATGATTGAAGAACTGTTGTTTTTAAATGGGAAACTGAGTCCTGATGCACACTGTTCTTTTTGTTTTCGTTGGGACAGTCCCTTTTCCAGCTCACACTCACTATGTGCCTCTGAGTTGAAGCCAATCTTCCTCCTATCATTTTAGTGTTCCTTACTTGAGCAATTGTCACTCTCAAGAACAGCACTAAGACTGTAAAAAAGAAGAAAAGGTACCTATTGGACTCAACCTCCGAATGTGCATTTGCACCATTCTTTCTTAAAAACTGTGCCATCTGGTGCTTTTCTTCTGATACAGCCAGTGTATACATCTGGTGTTTTCCTTCAAATAAAGCCAGTGTATACGGTGTCAACCCATATGGTAAAGAAAAAAAATTACACTTGATAAATCTACATGCTTCTCCAATGAAAATTAATCACAGATTCTGTAAACAATGAGTGACAAAGGATAGATTTTTCTTCATCCCTTGCTGCAGGTTCACACACACACAGCTGGCCCCTTCCTTTGGACACACCACTGCCCTGTCCAACATTGCCTGTGAGCACAACTCCTCTCCAGAACTCTCCACAAACACTCTCTCGTCCAAAGCTTCTTAGCTCCATGGAGATGTGCCTCCATTGCCCCAACCCTATCACGTGGCATCTAGGTTTGGTGTGCCTTTGTTCAATGAGTGAGCTCAAGTGGCCCCTTAGAGCAGTTTCTCCATCTGTTTTTCCAAACTATTTCTTCCCTAAACTGAGAATTATTATCTCCCAAGCTGAATAGCATTTCCTACGTCCAAAGAAAATGTTAACAAGTTAAATTTAAAAATATGTCTTCTTGGTAGGTTTTCTTCAATGATCAAATTTGCCTGTGTGCCTGTGACCTTTCTCATTTTCCACTCCAGCCTTATCTCTGAGAGACAAGTCGCATCAGTAACTTCTTAATTTCAACAGACTTCTGTTCATTCTACAGATATTTATCTTTAAAATTAACTCATTATTATTCTTTGTGTATATATGATGTGTGGGGGAGCCCAAAACTTTTATTTGTTTAATTTTAAAATTAAGCCCAATTCTGAAACAAAATAGGGTGTGCTGTTTTCCTTTAAACTATGTATAAAAATGTAAAAAACATATGTAGAGAAAAATGTTTTACTCTGACCAGATTCATTGAGACTGCTTGAGCTTTGGAATGTGATAGGTGGATCTGAGTGTCATTGCTGGAAGTACATTGGGGATGACGTTGAATGGTCTTTACCTCAGTTTTTGCTTCAATATCTGCATTGTAACCAATCAGTTTGCTGGCAGTTGTTGTCTTGTTCCTGGAAACGGTATCTTGCAGGGCTGTATTCCCACTTAAATCCCTCAGGTGGGGATTAGCACCCTGAATCAGTAATATAGTTACACATTTTTTCATTGTCCCTCTGTGTGGACTATTGGTATTGTATAAAGTAAGAGATCTTCAATTCAAGAAAGTCAAGAAAAATATTTCTAAAATTGCATTGAATAGTTACACTTATATCAGAGAAATTGCTTTGGTTATGCATATTTTCCCTCTCTTTTTGAGACTGGGTCTTCTTAAGTACCCCAGTCTTGCCTAAATTCATAATCTCCGCACCAAAGCTTTCCAAGTGATAGGATTTCAGGAGTGTGCCACTACACCTAGATATTAAAGTATCTCTTCAGTGCTAGGTGGCTGTTGTTATAGTGAGGGGAGTTACTTGTTCATTTGTTTTGCTAACTTGAAACAGGCTGAAGTCTCCTGGAAAGAGGAATTGCCTCTATCAGATTGGACTGTGGGAAAGTCTGTGGAGCATTTTCTTGATTGAGGCTCATGTGGGAGGGCACCGCTTCCTAGAGGTGGTTGCACAACTTGGCAGGTAGTCCAGAGTAGTATAAGAAAGCTACAAGCCTTAGAAAAAGCCATGGAAAAAGCAGCATTGTCCCCATGATCTCTGCTGCAGTTCCTGCCTCTAGTTTGAGCTCCTGCAAAAGGTTTCCCTTCATGATGGACTGTGATGCGGGATTGTTCGCCAAATAAACATTTTCTTTCCCAAGTTGGTTTTGGTCAGTGATTTATCATAGCAACAAAAAATCAAACAAGGACAAGATCTAATCCAACTGATAACAAAACTGCTGTCCAATAGCTACCTTAATCAAGGGTGTGCAGCCTTCATCATCCTGGATGTCAATAGAGGCCTCTTTGGATAATAACAATGGTACCACGACTGGATGATTGTGTGCACAGGCGTAATGGAGCGATGTCCTACAAATTGAGAGGACATTTTAGGAAATTACAGATTACCATATAAAGGTACATTCAACTGCAAATACTAGATAGCAAATTTCATTTCCTTCTGATGTAAGAGAAGTAACTGGAATTTTATTAATTACTTATTTCTCTACTCAAGTGTTCATTTGCTGTGCTAGGGATATAGTGCACGGCCGCCCCATTTTTGGTAAGTGTTCTATCACAAGTTTCATCCTTCCTCAGAGCAGTGCTGAAAGGACCAGGCAGATGCCATAACAGGCTGCTCAGCCTTCTCTCAGAGATGAGGCCTCAATTTCAGTTTCCTGAGACTGAGCAAGCAGTCTCTGGCAGGGCCGTGAACAAAAGACTTAGTTCTTGCAGTAGCTCCCTTTCTGCACGTACTCTGACTGCTCAAAGTTCAGCCAGATGTTTATTGTCTGGGACCCCTCAACAACTTAGAGTTACGTGCTAGGCCAGCCAGCCCCCATGGCGGCTCAAGGACAAAGCCTGGGACTTGTGCTGGACTGCCCCCAAAGTGATAATTGTAACCACCAACCAGGAAATTCAAAGGTTACATACCCTCACCCAATTAAAAGAAACCAGGATTCCTAAGTGCAGATAAGAACTTAGACCCCCTTTTCCCAGGTGGCTTTATCAGCTACAGAAACTTAAGAAAACACAGAGTCAGGATATTCGACCACCTAGCAGAAGCTACGTGGTCATAAAACATCCCAAACTTCCCAGACCCCGGAGATGGGTTGTAAAACCCTTGACAGGGCAAACAGATAAGCTAAAATAAGACCAAGTCCAGGCCCGGGAATAACTGGACCAATCAAGGATGGACCCGTACTAACCCCCTCCCCTCTTAAGAAATTTTATGGGTTTTGCCTATAAAAACTAACTTCCCCAAGAAAGGTCAAGCTCCTCCTGGCCTCACTGCTAAGAGTGAATGCTCTGGATGGGGTTCCCTGACCATGGCTTGTAAGAAGAATAAACCTTGCTTTTGCATTCTGTACCAAAAGTCTCCGGTGGCTTCTTTGGGGACGTGATCTGGGCATAACAGTGCATCTGCATAACAGAACACCCAACAGACTGAATTCAGCTTGGATTTAAATCCTACTCTAACTGCTGTTATAAACTAGTTATGTATTATATATAGTCGCATTCAGGAGGTAGGATTGTAGGCAAGGACCACTGTGCCTACCTTATTCTTTATTTCACATTTTAGCATCGCTGACATCTGTGCCACTTATAATTCATGATATTTTATGACTATAATTGGAAATATTATATGTTATATATTAGGCTTTCTATGTGCTCCATAACTCAATTTTCCCATGCACAGGATGGAGATTCAACACTGTAGTTATCTTACATCATGCTACTGTTATGCTTCAATTACATCTTCAAGAGCATGGACAAGTGCTTACAGCACCAGACAGTCAGTGTTTGGTGGATACAATAATGATTAGTCTTCCTACTGATAACAAACACAATATTCCAATAAAGAGAAATAACAGAATTCTACCTACTCTGAAGGCACAATTTTTTATTCAAATATGTTTACAATATTTTAAAACTATATCCCCCAAGATGGCCTTGAACTTGGTAATCCTCCCAGTAGGCAGGGTTGCAGGTCAGTGCCACTGTGCCTACCTTACTCTTTATTTCACATTTTAGTATTGCTAAAATCTCTGCCATGACATTTTATGACTACAATTGGCAATATTTTGAACTTTGCTGCTATACAAAATAAAAGGCTATCATGCAGTCCACTGTGCCTTATATAATATGAAATATAATATAATCCACAGACCCATGGCAATTCTACAGGTCACTTGTATCTATATAAATTTTAGCTGTTAAAACTATAAAAGGCAAATAAGTTGAAAATAGCAGTCACAACAAACAAAAATCTAAATCCTCTGTCATAGATACTTTGATTTTTTTTATTTCTCTATGCCCAAAAGTAATATTTCTATATTTGCTGCCAACAGGGACACAACCTAGTACTCAGACAATAGACAGAGTGTCCCTGATAATCCAGACACCAAATTGTAGCAAAGCAGGCCATAGTGCTTTGCCTTGCACCCTCCACTGTGGAGGTGGTCCATCACACCAAATTTGGGCAAATATTTCTATGAGGCGATAACCCACTGCATCATCACTCCCTTGGTTTGATTTTCAAAAAGCTTTAGGCCAAAAGAGAATCGGGATTCAAATGTAGCATGGGTCTTTGTATTTAATATTTAAATTTATAGAATGTAAAGAAAGCTGACTGGGCATAGAAACATAAACATTTTGGAAATGAGAGGGTCTTGAGAGATAGTAGAATGTGTATGCTGTATAGTAGATATCTAAGTTCCATGTGGGGAACAAATAGATTGACAGAATGGACAAATACAGTTGGAAAATTCAGTGTTTTTAAAGAATGTGTTTGTTAACCAAAGAATGTAGCTGCAGAGTTCTCTCTCTGGGTTCTGTCAAGTCCCGGCAGTTTGACAGCCCACTTATAAAATAGACACACAGACGCTTATATTATTTAAACTGTTTGGCCTAATGGCTCAGGCTTCTAACTATCTAGTTCTTACATCTTAAATTAATCCATTTCTATAAATCTATACCTTGCCACGTGACTCGTGGCTTCACATGTTGCTTGTCATGGCAACGTCTGACAGTGTCTCCCTTCGCCTTTCTGTTCTCTCAATTCTTCTCTCTGTTAGTCCAGCCTATACTTCCTGCCTGGCCACTGGCCAATCAGTGTTTTATTTATTGACCAATCAGAGCAACACATTTGACATACAGACCATCCCACAGCAAAAGAATATTTTGAAAATATAATTTATTGTTCTATTATTTGTATCCAGCTCTCATTTAAAAGATTAAGTAACCACCCTGAACTACAGAGATTATTAAGAAGCATATGGGCTATGGAAAATCTACTGTTGAATGTCCCTGGTTCCCCTTTAGAATATAGTGTGAAATAAGAAATAGAAAACAAGGGCTGGGGTGATTGGAAGAGCTCAGTTGGTAAATCACTTGTCATGTAAGCCTGAGGGCCTGAGTTCAGAACCCCAGGAACTTGAAAATCTAGTGCTGGGGATGTGGATACAGGAGGATCCATAAAGCTTGCTTGCCTGCAAGTCTAGCTGAATCAGTACACTGCGAGACAATAAATCACACCTAGTGGGGATTTGGGTGAGAGAACCTGCCTCAAAAAATGAGGTGAGGGACCACAAGGTGGTTCATCAGGTGGTGGGACCTGCCAGCAGACCTGATGGCCTGAGTTCAACCCTCAAAACCCACAATATGGCAGAATACAACTCTCAAATATAGCTTTCTTCTGACCTTCACACACTTACCTGCAGGTGTGTGGGGTACATGTGCACACACACACACGTAACATTTTCTTAATGAGATGAAAAGCAATTGAGGAAGATAATGTCAACCTGTAGTCTTCACTCACATAAGTACCAACACGCACACAACATGTACTCAAGGGAGTGGGGGTCAGAGTCATAGTTCCAACTGAAAATTTCCTTATATGATCCCTCAGCAAACATGGATCCCACTGATGTAAGATTTTTTAGTGATTCTTTGGGGGTGTGGCTTAAAGTTGACATTTTATGTGAAAATTTATCTCATGTTACCATTTTCTGTGTTGTATATAACATAGTATTAAAACATATCCATTAAGGGTTGGAGAGATGGCTTGGTGTTTACAAGCTCTAGTTTTGCTTGTAGAGGACCTGGGTTTGATTTCTAGCACCGACAACTGTCTGTAACTCCCATTCCAGGAGATCCAACACCTTCTGATGCATGTGGTGCATTGGAAATACATGCAGGCAAAACACTCATATACATAAATCTAAAAATTGTTTAAGTATACACATAAAAATAAAATGCATGTAGTTTCATTAGATAAACCACTTGAAAGCAACCAATAAAGTGCTCTAAAAGAGACAATGTAAAAGGATTTGTAAACTAACTGAAGTTCTTTGTTTTGCTTCTCTTAAAAAAGGCCTAGGAGCTGCCCTTCCAAGGTGTGCAGGTCCCAGATGCCTAAAGCCTAAGGCAGGCACAAACCCCACTGGGCTCAGTGAAAGAAGAGCCTAAGCATGACCTTTCCCCTCCCTCAGGTTACAGCCCTGGAAGGTGTGTTTCTCCTTAGTTGCCCTGACTGTCACCAACATTTCCTGTCTCTCCTGGCCCTCTCCCCTCCCCAGGTCCCATTACCTGCTCCTTGTGTCCTGGCCATTCACGTGGTATCCTCAGCAGTTGATCAGTCATTCTATTGAAGCCAAGTCACCCACTCTAGCTGCCCTTTGTACTTTCCTCACTGGGTCATACCGGATGAAGTAGAGGGGAAATTTGTGTTGTCCTTTGGGACAGGAGCACCCATGACCCAGCAGGCAGGTGTACTAGCGAGCCTGCTTTGGGGCTTGAATACTAAGGGCATCTGGGTCAATGTCTTCCTGCATGTTCATCCTTAAGGCTGCACAGGCCCTCCCTGCCTCCCCTACCCCCTCCCTTTTACCCAACTGCACCCTCCCAAACTCTACAGTAAAAAATAGAACACTAGAAGACTAAAAATTTAAAACTCTGGTAAATTCTCACCACTGACGCACAGGACCATTCTGCTAGCCCAGATCCTTGGTTCAATGTGAGCCAAACTCTGTACACAATGGTGCTCAGCAGCTCTGAACCCTGTGAGCGTGCTCTGTGCATGCCTATGTCATACTCCAGTGACGAAAGTCTACCATGCTCAGAGCCTGTGCAAAGCACCTCAATTGGAATTTTGGAGTAGAGCTACCTGCAGAGCCTCCAAAGCAAAACACTGGGGGAGTTGGGTGATGGGTCAGGTCCTGGCAGCCCTGCAGCCATGAGAAAATACCTCCCTAAGACTGGACTGATGGAGATGGAAAAAAATCCATCCTGAGTGGGCCAACCCAGACCCAAAAAGACAAATACTGGTTTTTTGGTTTGTATTTTTTTTTCCTTTAAAAGTTCTGATATGTGAAATACAATCTGAATAACCACAGAGGTTTGGTACTTGGTAAGGGACCAGAAGGGAGGAGAGTATCTCTCAAGGAAGGGGCAAGTCTATAGTGTTATGAAGATATAAATGAACACTAGATTAGGAGGGTTTAATTAGAGGAGGATGGGAGGGAAAGATAAAGGAGGGAATATGAGCAGGGACAATCAACACTGCAGACCCTTTGAGAAGCTATATGGATACTGACTACCCCAGAAGCTTCCTATACATATGCGAAAGGAATCTAAATGGGCTCAAACCATAATAGGTTTGACAAGGCTCCAATTAGACATCTTATGCCACTATCTTAAACCTCCTGTGCCAGGAACAAGGTACAGCCTGTTGAGTCCCTAACCAAAGGGACCCACAGAAACCTCCAAATAGCACCGGGTATTTCCAAGGCTGTTGGTGGCTCTGCACAACCTGATGTTAAGGTCTTGTTTCTG
>CABHPQ010160388.1:0-43194 GCA_902168405.1 Peromyscus aztecus | reverse complement strand
GGGGGGGGGCAATCACAGGCTCTAGGAAGCCTTAAGGATAGAATTGCTGCAAATGACTCACCATGATCCATCTCTGTGTCTTGTAAGAATTCAAAGGCCAGCTGGGATAATATTCCCGAAAAGTTTAGATACAACTCTTAAATCCAGAGTCAGTATTAATAAATGGTTGCAAACTTTTATAAAGCTGTGGTGTACATGCACACACATTATTTACAATTATTTTGTCAGTGACAATTCAATGACTCACTTAGAAGCGTACTGAAAGATCTATTTACCATATTTCAATGGAAGCAGGGGAGAAAGAATAAGCTGAATTAAAGTTAAAAATATATCTATTTGATAGGACCTGAGTTTTTTGGCATCATATGTCACATAATGGAATTCTATAGCGCCACATAGATTATTTACACTCTAGTTTATCTCAGTCAATGGAGGGTTTTTTTTTTGTTTTGTTTTTTTTTTTTTTTTTTGCTTCAAATAGCTCCATAAATGGGAAATCATTTTGCTACAGGTAAACAGTCACACTTTGCTGCTTGATTAAAAGGGAGATTTTACCTTTCACCAGATGACACTTTAATGAAGACAAAGAGAACAACACTTTCCATTAGAAAACATGAGTAACAAACAGTTTTCTTCTAGTTGCCAAGGCCATAGCGAAATAGGAGCTTTAAGGAAACAATTTTACTCAACATTGTGTAGAATTCACCTGAATGCAGCAATTAGTCCCATGTGTGGCTCTATTTTACATGGCAATAAAGGAATTTTTTTCCTTCATATCAAGTAGCTGTGACTTTTTTTCAGTGATCATATGAGTTCTGATAATGAATCAAGTATAAGATATAAACTAGTCAGTGGCAACAGCTACAAACGTGATGGCCCTTCCGATTTAAGTGAAAAAAGTCAAATCTAGGAGATTAAATCAGAATATAATTAGACATTCCAGGTATAAAAGCAAACAGAAAAATAAAAGTCCATTTTTGTGTGTGTGTGTGTGTGGGGAGACGGCTCTGCCAGCATACTTGCTACATACAAGAATTTGCTCCTCGGAACCCATGTAAATCTCCAGGCGGGGTCGAGTGCACTTTGAACCTTGGCATTAAGGCCCAGAATGGACATATCCCTGGGGTTCACTGGCCAGTCAGGCCAGCTAGCTTAGTGAGTGGCAGGTGAGGTGACAAATCTGCCTCGCAGCTTCTACAGGTACACACACACATGCACACGCACACACACACACATGCACACACACGCACACGCACACACACACACATGCACACGCACACGCACGCGCACACGAGTAAACACACCACTTGGACATATGCAAATACACGCATAAGCCAGCATGGCAGAACACAAAGTCCATTCTTCACACACATAGTGTGCTCAGAAAGCTGGTGACACAAAGTAACATTTATGAGAATGTCTGCTCCTTCAGCCACTGAATGTTTCCAAAGTAAAATTAGCTATCATGAGTGTTTAAAAGTTCCCTCTCCTGGGGCATCTTTCACTTGCCTCACACTCTGTCCCTCTGCCCCCAGCTCTCTGCAGCATTCAGCTACTGCTATCCTGGTCTGTTGTAAACTCAAGGGACTGCCTCATGTCCCAGCAGGGTAGATTTTAAACAGGGCTTTCAAATCTTAGCCATAGCCTAACTTTAAAGGTCAATGTAAAAATAATTTAAGGGATGAAATTTGAAAAGGAGCCAAAGAGAAAATTATCCAATTCTGTGTAGTCATCTCTGCAAAATTGCAAAAAAACAGCTAATAAATAGCAAACCCAGGAAAGGTCAAAATGGAAATTATTAATAAATGTTAAGTAACCCATAGCTAGTGCCAGCAACACAGAAAATGATGAGATGCCAATTTCAAAACACCGTGTGAAGCAATAAATAAATAAATAAATAAATAAAACCTTTATGTTCAATGTAAAATGTCTACAAGAGGGATAAATAAAACAAATTTCCAAGCTGCAGCTCTGTATGTCCTGCTCACTAGACTCTTGGCAGGAATACTGCTTCTGCTTAGGGTGTCACAACGCATAAACAGCTTTGATCTCTCATTGATTGTTACATAGATTTGATTAAAATAATTTAACCAATTTATCAGATAACCCATGGATCTTTTCCCCCTCAAGTAAATTAATAAATAAAAAAAGAAAGAACAATTTAGGAAAAAGTTTTATAAATCTTTGCATTTAATGACAAGCTGGTAGCCTTTAAACATTCTTAAGAAGTTTATTAACACTGTAACACTGTACTTTATTGTTATTCATTATTTATGTGTGATGTGTGGCTCTGTGTGTATGAACACCTGTGTGGTTGCCCTAGAGGTCAGAGGAAGATGTCAGATACCCTGGACCTTGAGTTATAGGTGTTTCTGAGCTTCCTAATGTGTGCTAGGAACTCAGCTCCAGTCTTTTGGAGCACAAACCCATCCTGGGGTCTGAGCCATCTCCAGCCCTCAATATTATATTTTGTAGGACTATGTTGTGGGCACATAGCAATAAAGTGTTGCATATATATAGAGATTGATATAGATATAGATAGATAGGTATTTTTCAGTCTCAATGTGGTTAACTGTGAAGTCATTATATTTAAAGTACTATGATGTGTTCCTATATAATAACAGAACAAGTTTTACATATTTCTTTGTCACAAAAAAACCTTCAAATTCAACGTTTAAGGCAAACTTAGTCTTTGGGATGAATTTGTGGAATTTACAGTGTTTAGAAATATAATAAACTTAGAAAATGCCCACTTGTATATTAAAAGTACATGTTCCTGTTGTATGTTTATTTATCATCAATGCTTAGAAACTTGCTTGGAGAAGAAGGGAATGCTGAGATGAAGCCACATATACTCAGCCAAGAAGAATGGACAGCTGAATTAAAAAACCATCAACAATTTCCAGAATTTAAAATCCTGAATCATGACAGGACACTAGTGGAATTCAGGTGTTTCTGGTACATGGACTGCTCTCACCCAATGTGGGGTCGAACTATTGACCTTGTGTACATCCTACTTCACAAATGAGTCTGTCAGATACGCTAAGCCTATAGGCTGAAGATGATGCCCCAACACTGTGGAGAAACCTCAGGTGACTGTCCAGGCAGCTGGTTGTTTCTGTCAACTCACATTTTTTTGGGAGTTGCTTGCATGCACTTTCTGTTTTTATTTTTGTTAGGTAATATTATTTCCTTCTTGGGTCTCTGAGGGAGTTGAAGATTAATTAGTTATAGTTGAAGATTAGTTAGTTATAGTTAAAGATTAGTTAGGATAGAAAGTGAATTAGGTACATTTTGTACTTATCAAAATAGGATAGATAATGGAATTATTTTCTCTGAATTTGTCAAATACAAATGGACTAGACATTGTTTAGTATTTATTACTTGTATATATGGTATATAGTTATTGTACTTTTGTATATAGTTTTTCTTACATTAGTTACAACTTTTTTCCTTTTTATTAAAATAGAAAAGGGGGAATATGGTGATATTTTATTTGTACTGAAATGTGATTTTATTTGTATGTTAATAAATAAAGTTGCCCGGGGGTCAGAGCTATTAGCAAACCATAATGAAAGCTGGGCAGTGGTGCATGCCTTTAATCCCAGCACTTGGTAGGCAGAGCTAGGTAGATCTCTGTGTGTTCAAGGATACAGCCAGCATTGGAGACACACGCCTTTAATGTCAATACCAATCATAGAAGATCTGGAGGTCTGTACAGACAGGTAGTGACTAGGAGGTCATGTGGTTGAGTTTACAACCAATGAGAAGGCAGAACAGAAACGCTATAAAAAAAAGACAGACACAGGAAGTAGCTCTCTTGGCTGAAGAGGATCACTGAAGCAGGAAGGGTAAGGTTCTTAGCTCTGACCTCTTGGGCTTTTATCTTTCCATTGGCTCTGTGTTTCTTATTTAATAAGACGGTTGGTTACATCTACACTTGCTTAATTACTATTTATCTTTTTCATGTTTTTGTGACACATATATTTGAAACACATATATTTGTGTTTACATTTCAAATCAGTTTATTAGAAAAATAGAACTTTACTGTTAATTATAATTTTTTTAAAAAGTATGTCAGACTTTCAGAATTAGTGACCCTCACCTGTAATCCAACCATTTGGAAGAGAGAAGCAAAAGAAAATGTGATGTTGGACCAAATTGGACTATGTTACAGGATGTTCTCTCAGAAGAACATAATCATTAAAATCAGTGGCAAACTGGTTCATGTTGATGTTGTCAGGTTCTTTATCCAGATGACGGTGCAATTTGGTGACATTTTAGACTCTCCTTTTTTTATTTCACTTTTTATTCTTTCTGAAATGCTTTAAGCTTGTTGAGCAAATCATGAAATGAGCTCACATAAGCTAAAGACTAAATAAATATCTCTGCTATAATAAACAAAATATTAGGTAATTAAATTTATAAGAAAGGCTTAATAGTAATTTGAGAAGTATTAAAATATTACAACTTGTTAACACATTTCTAGGAACTGTCAAACCTCCTTCACTTTATTGTATGATGTTCCTAGAATGAAATCTAGAAGGAAGGGTTTTAGAAAATCTTACAACTTTTAATGATAGCTGTTTTAGATCATAAGGATGAGTTTATTCTGATTGCATTTTAGCATTTTCTTCATTGGTGCCTTGTGGACCTCTATGTCTGGTATTTTAATGAACATTCTTCACAGGTCACAGTGAATAGTAAAACATAAAGACAATTCTTGTTTCTACTCTTATAGTGTCTGTTCAATGGAGTGAACCTTTCTTGTGAAAGGTTGTTAACATTAACTGTTGACTCAGAGTGTTGAGAAGTAGCATGCGGAAGGCAACGTGAAACAAAAGTCAAAGAAATGGTGTGCTATGCAATAATAACATTTTTTTACAAATACCTATACTCCACGAGAATAATGTCAGAACATTATAAATCATAAAAAGAAACATGATAATGTGGCTAGAGTTGTGAGACGGACTTTGGAGACAAAAATATCAGCATACAGATAAGACTCCATAGACAATCAAGACATGAACACAGCTTGATTTTAAACAAAAAAAAGTAGAATAAAAATCAATTCCTATAAAATTTATTATAAAACTCAAGGATTTATGGGATAGAAAAACCAAAGCTATTGAGGCAAAATTAAATAAACTTTTTGAATATTTAGAAATTGTTTATAAAGCTACTGATAGACTATAAAATTTCTTTATGAGAAAACATAAGCTTAAGTATTTGAGGATATTTTTATGCTAAGAATAGTTGAAGCAGGCATACATATCCATGAATTATATTATAGATATTTAGAAGATATTTATAATGAATCAAAAAGGAATGATTATTTTTAGTAAACAGGAATTTATTAAATTTTCTCCTTGTATACTCTTGTAAAGTTTATTACAATACTATAGTACTATTTAGCGGCTCCTCCATATGGTCTCATTTATCAAGGTGAGGGACTGAAGAAGATAGCATGTTGACAGAGAAAGTGGTCTGCTTTCTTGTCCTCATATGCACACAGGAAACAATGGAGAGGGGAGAAAGCCACCTTCATCTTTGGTGGGCCACTCGAATCAGCCTTGAAAAGCATGCAGTGCCATTTGTATTGCCTTCTGTCTGGAGTTAGGATGATGTTGAAGAGCTGATGTCTCAATTAGCATGTGAGACATTAGTGTACTGTGGGAGGTGAGTGTTCTGCTCCTGATTGCCAAGCTTCCTTTCTGAGAAGACAGTCTTGACCGAATAACAGCATTCCAGTAGGAAAGCCTACAGGGTGTGGGAGCTGATGAAGCCATCTAAAGCACTTATGTGCAACTGAATGGTGTTAACAATGAAGTATAAATTCTTGAAATCCTGGGCAAATTTAAATTATTTTTTGTGGGGCACTCCATGCAGAGAAGTACTGAGCCAATATAATAAAAGTGTAGAATATTGGGAAAGACTAACACAATCTATAAATAAATCATATTTATTTATAAAATAAATAAATAAATAAATAAATATTTTAAATAGTTTTTGTAATTGACTAGTCCTAACTTTTGAATCAATTATATCTGATAAGACACTATTTACTGTAATAGCTATATTCTACCACAAACTTACTTTAAAAGAACTTGTGCTTTAATTTACAAATATTTCTGAATTTCTGAATATTACATGATGTCATTTTGTTGTATTGACCTAATGTTTTGGGCTTCTCTTAAGAATATTTTCACCAAAATAATAATTTAAAATTGGGGCTAGCAAGATGGCTTCATGGTTAAGAGCATTTGTTCTTCTAGAGGACTTAAGCTTAGCTTTCATAATCCATATCAGCAGATCTGGTACATCTGGCTTGCATGGGGACCTGCACTCACATGTATATACCCACATGTAGAAATAAACACACATATACATAAATAAAATTAATAATAAAATTAAATCTTTAAAAATAAAAATGATAATTTAAAATTGACTTAAGTATAGCAAACATTTAGGAAAAAAAGCATTTCATATTGGTCAAGGAAATCCTATGGACACCCTTTCTGCAGCTGGAGGAATGTCTTTCTGTTTGCTGTGAAAATATGGTGCTCTGATTGTTTGATAAATAAAGCCGTTTGGCCTATGGCAAGGCAACTTAGAGGTAGGTGGAAAAATTCAAACAGAGAGGAAGGAAAAAGACAGAGCAGAGAAGACGCTGCCAGCCGCCACCATGAGAAGCAAGATGTAAAAGTACTGGTAAGCCACAAGTCACGTGTCAAAGTATAGATCTATAGAAATGGGTTAATTTAAGATATAAGAACTAGATAGCAAGAAGCCTGCCATGGTCATAGTTTAAAAATGGTATAATCCTGTGTGTGTTTATTTGTGTCCAAGTGGCTGTGGGGCCAATGGGTAAGAGAGATTTGTCCTGACCGTAGGCCAGGTGGGACACAGGAAAACTTTCAGCTATATGCAGCTTTGGGGCTGGCTTCCTGTGAATCATTGTACTCTCTGACCTTGGTTCAAACTTTGTACATATGATCTCCAGCTGTTAATATTGTAGTGACTGACCTTGAAGTAGCTGTGGACACAGTGGTTCTTCTGATGTGACAGTTCTCCTCAAGTGCCTTCTGATGACTTTTATAAATCATTCCACACATTATTTTCACCCTACTTAATATAGCTGCAGTGGTTCCTTGGTTCTAACCATTGACTCAAGTAAAACACTTTCATGACATATCTGAGTCATGGAGCTAATGGAGTGAGAGGAAATCAATTGAAAAGATTGACATTGTGTAGGTTGTGAAGAACCTCTCAGTGTTAGCTCCTCTTAAAAATATTTCTCTTAATGTTAAAAATATATATGCCTGTGAAAAGGTAAATGTTTAAAATATGAAAATGGTGAAATGATCATTCTCATTTCAGAACCTAGTAAGTTACTGCTAGATAATATTTCTTATCATTAATTTTTCTAATGTGTATCTAAATGATTTGTATCATTCAAAATCTTATATATATGGATGCATATATTATATATAAGTATATGTGCACAAATTATAATTTCTGATTATATAGCATCAATATTTTCAAAGTATAATACACATAATTGAGCTGTTTTTTTCTCCTCTATAGTGTATCCTAACTTAACCGTTTTAATTTACTAGAGAGAATTTTGGACTACTCCCTCCTTTAAGACAGTTTTTCCAGCCACTGAAGATGGCTCAGCAGGTACAACCTGTCCTTGTCACAGAAACCTGATGACCTAAGTTTCAAGCCCAGAACCCATGGCGAAAGGGCAAGAGCTGATTCCCATAGCTGGTCCCCTCCTTCTTCCTACACACATACTGCATACTCCTAATAAAAAAATTTAAAATAAAAACAGCTTTCCTCTTTGGACTAAATGGAAAATCTTTATAAAACAAACTTTTACTTAATTCCTAGGGTTACTTAAGCTTAAATTTTAAATTAGTTTTTGTTCTTGATTTTTAACACTTTATCTTTGTAGTAGTGTAGATGGGATTATGATTTTGTATGTCAATACTTCTATAGTCATTATTTTAGGGTAGAGAATGGAATTATCTACCCCCAATATCATATAAATGGGCAATTATGAAATGAGGATATGTATTAAAGTCATTTCGCTCTAGAATTTGATCTAATGAACAATGCAATTAACTGTTAATATTCTCACATATCATGAAAATGAGTTCATGATTGAATTCTACAATCTGAATTCAGGACATAGATAAGAGTTTGTAGCTAGTGATATAAATTTAAAACCAGAAAAATTTAATCTAGATCTTTCACAAATCCTTGAACCTCAGAAAAGGTTACCAGCTTGCAGACAGAATTATTAAGTCATAATTCAAAATTAAGTCTCTGAAGAATACTCAGGACAGGAAAAAAATTATCCTTTGTCAATGAGAATCACAGATCTCTCCCCTCTCTCCAATCTATGAATCTATAAAAACTTTTTCTAAATCTTACCTTTTATAATCTACAAATTTCATTCTTTGTGTTCCCCAGCTTGAGACAATTTTATTTTTCTTTAAGTTCTCAGGACACTTGCTCACTTATAAAGCCTCCATCCTTCTCAGTGACATCCTGTTATGTGTATATCATTGTTTTCTCTAGCCAGTAGTTCTACAAGTCCATAGGAAAAGAAATCTTCATCCTAAACTCCTGTTTCCATGCAAGATACTTGGACCAGCAAGGTGTTTTTAAACAGTAAATTCCCTCAAAGGCATTCTTGGTTGGTGGCAGTATACAGCTGTGACTTAGATGGGATAAATCTATTGATAATTCACTGTATGAAAAGTTTTGTTTAGTAACAGTGAACCCAACAAAGAGGAAGAAGAGCAAAATTTCACCTGTGTTTTGGTTTTACTTGAGGAACAGCTCCCAAGTCCTCCACTACTCCCTTCTACATTGTTTTCCTGGGCCTTTCAGTAAGTTCCCTTTCCTAAGCTAGTAAAAGGTAGACATTCAACACTCTTAGCAAAAAGTCTTGTTAGCTAGCAAAATTTTGTGCTAATTTTGTATGATTACATTATTTGAAGAAGTTTCAAATAATATGCATTCATTATTTCACAGTACAAAAACAGTCCTTCCAGAATATTTCTTTTTGTAGGCAGTGTTATCATCCTTCAGGTACATTCAGGTTTTTGGCAGGAAGTATAATCATATCAATTGATTAAAATTTGCTTTTTAATTTAAGTGATTGCAAAACTTAGTACTATATGACATGGGCCTGAAGACTGTATTGAATCCTGGCTCTTGGCCAGAGGCTACTTTATTGAAACAGAGACCATCTTCGCATGCTATGTTCATACTAAATTCAACAAAAGAGAATCACCCTTAGGTAGAAGACTCTTCAATTCTCTTTGCAAGAAATATTTTGTGTAAATATTGCCTCTTGATACCCAGAGCTTGTGAAGAGTATGGTTCATTCCTAAGGCTGATTTATTTGTGACAATATCTATGAAACACTTCAAAAAAGTGCATAGATTATTGCAAGACTGAATAATCGAAAGAAGGCATGAATTCATTGCTAGAAAGAAACTTTGGGGACATGTCAGAATTGTATATACAACAAAAGTTTAATCAGAAATAAAAAGAAATATGCTCTTTCATGCTTTTTATCTCTGCTATTCCGTCTATGGGGTGCACGTTCTCTTCCATTTTGATCATTTTGATGATGTCTACCATATTGTGACACAGCTAAAGTTCCTCACTAGAGCTGCCAATGCATTGATAATACACTTATCCTCTATATCTTTGAAAATGAAACTCTTTTATTTTTAAATTAGCAATTGTATGATTTTCTTCATGTGGAAAAGGCATATGATACATATTATTTCCCTTGTGCTATTTATCTATAACATGTATTTTCAATATGTTTTGGAATATATACATTAACCATTTTTAATAAATTCATCTTCCAATCTTTTCTCTTAATTGTATTTAATCTAATTAAGTATTACATAATCACAAATTGCTTAATAGCTATCTTTGTATTTGTCATTTTGCTCATTTTCTAAGTATATTTCCATATCTTATTTTTATATGCCCATGTGTTATCAAAGCATGTTTTAAAACTTTATCTTGATTTGCATATGTTTTCTGAGAATATGTGTGTGTAAAGATGTATATGTGATTATGTACATATGTGTGTTATGTAAGATATATTTATATATATTTGCATATACATACATATGTAAAAATACAGTGGTTTCTGTTTTTGCTGCAATCAATACCTTATTGATTGATGGTCAGGATATTTTTGTCACTTCTGCTGAGTCATTGAACTTTTACTTAAACTTAGATCCTGCCTTTCTTGCTGACTGTGATGGCATCCTGAACTGTTTCCTGGTCTCTTTCTGGGAAAGGGACTATCTAACCTCAAGGATGGAGCATACTCTTCTGGAAGAATCAGGAAATCCCTAATCTCACCCAGTATTTAAATCATGTGTGAGAGGAGGGGAGAACTTGCCCAGCAAGATTTGCTTTTATAATAAGATACCTTCTACTGGTGCACCTTCAAGGTGGGACCTTACAGGTATTTCAGTACATTAGGAGATTAGATCTACCTGGGCCTTTCCTAAATTGAGATTGAGAAATATGAGAGCTGAGTATGTTTCTGTTATTGAATGTGATTGAAAAGAGTTGTACAAAAAGTCTATTAAGTTAAATGTTCAAAATTCTGTCTACACTGTATGTTGTACTATCCTTTTATTATCTAAAAGTATACTACTGGAACACAAATACACAACTTGATAATAATCCAAAGTAACAGATGGATATTAAGTAGAAGTACAGGGACATGGGTAGACTAGGAAAGCAAAAGCAGGTTTCCATATGGTTTTCTTTAGCTCCCAGAAAACATCCCAAGGAGAAATGGTGGGAAAGCTTGAGGGCTGGTGTGAAAACAGGACAAAAAAAGGAAAATAGAGGACCAATGGGCTCCATAAAGCACTCGAGCCAGTGTATTTAGTAGATTCCAACTTTAGGTTCTCTGCCATATAGAAGGAATGAAGCAGATACTTTTACTTTCCTTGGTCTTCTGTCATTCTAGATGTAGAGTTTATTGTCTGTTCAAGTGAAGGATAGGGAAATGTATAGACAAGTACCAGCTCTCCTGTTAAATTTTGAAAAGACGTAGATAAATGACAGTTAAAGAATTATAGAAAAAAGATAAAGTTAAATAGATGATAAAAGATAGATAGGTATGTAGATAGATAGACGATAGATAGATGATATATCTATATCTATATTTATCTATCTATATCTATCTATCTATCTATCTATCTATCTATCTATCTATCTATCTATCTATATATATATATATATATATACGAAGAGAGGTGACAAGCAAATAGAAACATGGAAAGCAAGATAGATATGTATATATGCATTTTCACACAGTATTTTACAAGATGTAGGCAATCATATTCTACAACACTCAAGTTTTCACCTATCGTTATCCAGATGACTTACCTTTTTCTTCATAGACAAAGACAGTAGTGCATGTATAATGTTGAGAATTATATAAAGATTTCTTGTTTAGTGTTAGACATTGTGTGGCACATGTCTGAAATTCTAATACTAAGGAAGCTGAGGGGAAATATGTTCCAGGTGAGCCTGGGTATATTGGGGGGCAATGAAATAATATCTTTTTGATACCAACCAAGTTATTTAAGATCTTGATAATTTCTTCTCCTTTAAATGTTTTTTACTAACTTCAAAATTATTAAAAAGAATAAAAAAGTAATCTTAAACCTACCTGAATAGGTGAATGCCCATTTTTTCCTCAAAATATATTTGGTTCCGTTCCATCAGCATCATGCCATGACTCAATGAGAAAGTCACTTTCCTGTGATTCAGATACAGTATTTATTGAATATAGACTATACTCAGTCTCCACTTGGCAGATGACTGTATCATTAGACAACTGAAAGATATCTCACATTAATACAAATCAAATGGAAAATAAATCAATGAAACATCCTGTGGTATTTTATAAAATATTGTCTTTTCAGGAGAAAAGCTCTCATGGTCTTCCTGAAAGTAAACATCATGTAATGTGATCCTGTGAATTTGTAGCAGTGATGTCAGCAATTTAGAAACTGTATAAATCAATACTGAGTTTGAACTTTTGCATTATGGGTAATAATCCCAATATTGTTATGTTATCCAACTGGATCTTTTCTGCAATGCAATGTACAAAGTCTCACATGCCTGTACACACACAGACAGATACAAAATGTTAATTTTGTATTTCCTTCTACACATTTTTTTCCTCCACAGTTCCTGGTCAAATATATAATATAATTTTATTTTTTCTCCATGATAAACTCTTATACTCTCAAATGAATACTCATTCATGACTGTCCACAGATTATCACCTGCTGTTTCTATACCACAGAGGTTCATGACAGGTAATGAATTTTCTTAGAATATTTGTCATGAGCTGTTGCAGGCCATGATATAAACACAGCAAATAGTAATTGATAATTCAGATATCAACCCACCAGATGAATAGTTCTCTGATGGAGGAGAAACATTCAAGTAAGGCTTATGGGACCACAGACTCTGAAAACTATTGCTTTTGTGTGTGATTTCACATGTGCAGCAAGAACTATGGTATCTACCCAATACCTGCACTGTAATATGTAATCTCATATGATGTGTATATATAATCTCATGATTACATCTCAATCTTATGAGCACATATATCTGTGGATGGTCATGGAGATGACTTCTCATTAAGCTGTACAATATTAATAAACAGAAAATATACTAGGATGTGCTTCAAAACTAGATCTATTGTTCCACAAGGACTGTAAGACACTTAACAGCCTCTTTTGTTTCTTTAAGTCAGAGTAACATAAGAAAACAACAATTTCTCCCCAGTCTGAGACAAGCTACAAACATTTAGTTAATTTGAAACCTCAAAGCAATTTCAAACTAAAGTGGATGTCTCTGTAAACATATTATAAGTTAAAAACTTTACGGATACGTACAAGGACAGAGTTGCAGATGTCTAACCAAGGTTATTAACACAAAGTAATTTAAAATACTATGCCAGCCTCTTTTGCCAAGTCTGACTGACCTACTTCTTCACAAATTCTTCAGTGGCTTACCTCACTGGGCACTGTGCCCCCAGCCTCAGGTAACAGTCTGTACATCAGGGACCTTGAAACAGGGCATTGCCATAGTTACTCCCCTCTGATGTAGCTTTTGTAACATTTTTATTGCAAAAAGTTTGCTGTTGAATATGTATATAACCTGAGGAAAATCAGAGCAGAATAGAATAAAGAGAATGAAGAGAATTAGAGCTGGAAAATAGTAAAGAGCATGACCCAAACAGTTCGTGTGTGGGTTTTCTTATAGATAAGAAATTTTCTAAGCCTTGGCACTCTGAAAAGCATTCTCTTAATAATCCTGGGTGCAGTTCTGAGAGGTGGTCTTTCAGGCAGCAAAAAATATTTCACATGAAATTGACATAGGGAATGTTCATTATCCTTTGCAATTCCCAGATCTGATTGTAGTGTGGAGGTTTGGATGAGAATGGCCAGCAACATGGTTCATAGGTTTGAATGCTTGATCCACAGTTGGTGGAGCTGATTGAGATGGATTAGGAAATGTGGAAGAGGTGTTCATTTGGGGTGCTTTGAAGATTCCAGAGGCTTAGCACATCCAAAGTTTCTCTATGTCTGTTTCCCTCTTGTGGATCAAATCTAAACTGTCAGCTCTTCTTCTGCTGCTCTGCCTTTCTCATACCTAACAAGTTGTTAGTATATTATTCTTGTAAGTTCTTTCAACTAAACTTTTATTTCCTACTACCCATGCATGCATATGGAATTCTGTGTTAGGTACATGTGAATTTTTCTTTTTAAAGAAATGACTTTTTTCAGATGGGGTAAGGCTTTGTTTATTCTCAAGGGAGACCTTACCTCCATCTGAATGGAGAGAGAGGAGGAGTGGATGAGGGGTAGAAGAGAGGTGGGGGAAAGGAATGAGAGAAGAAGAGGGAGGGGAAACTGTGGTTGGTATGTAAAATAAAATAAAGAAAAAAATCTATACAAAGAATAATAAAAAAAGACATGTCTTTGTAGAGGTGGCCTGGCATGAACTGTTACCTGGACAGCCTAGAATCGAATCCCATATGAGTAATTCTCTTTGACAGGATACCTCCAGGCATGTCTGTATTGGATTATCTTGAATACTAATTGATACAGGAGGTCCCAGACCACCTATATCTAGATATGATACACTATATCTTGAGAGGTGGTGTTGGACTATGTAGCAAAGTTAGGTAAGCATAAACTTACGAAGGAGAGAATCAGCTAGGGACTGAGCCAGCAACCCATGTCCCACAAGGGATTTTGCTTCAAGTTTCTGCCTTGAGTTCCTGCCTAGAATTCCCACAATGGTGGATTATAACCCAGAAATGTAAGTCAAATAAACCCTTTCCCCTCAAGTAGCTTTTGGTCAATTTTTTGAGGCAGATTTTCTCTGTAGCACTGGCAACATAAAGGGAACTAGAACATGGGGTTACACACAAAAGGGGCATGGAAAAATACCCCTAAAGTTAAAGAGATTTCAGAAGGCAGAGAACTCATGGCTATATTGATGATTATTTTCTGTGGAGTAGGGAAGGAATCCCAGAAAAAGCTTAGTTTTATCTGCTTCTCAGGGGGTTGATGCGTTCTGGATGGTACAGAGGACTAACAAAGAAAATAGAAGGCGCAGGACTCTACAATGTGCAGAGGAAATATAATCCACAAAGCAACTAATCCTTGTGTGATTAATTTAAAGCCTCTCTAGAGGGGCACAATACAGAGTCAACTCATGATTGTTTACAAACTACCGACATTTGCTGGAGGTGAAAATTCTCTCAAAAAATGAGAGGATCACATTCTTATTGCGGGTGGTGTAAAGGAGTTAGGTGAAATGAGGAATAAATATGATCATATCACATTGTGTAAATGATGAGAATCCTAAGAATAAGGAAAAGTTTAAAAGACCTAATTATTCTCAACAAACAACAGAAAGTAAAAATTACCCTTGAACTGTAAAAATATTCAAATAAAAATTTAAAACATATTAGAGCCTTTCAATCCTGCTTTTCACTTTGTCAACATTAGTCTGATAAAAAACAAAACAGAAACAACACCAGCAACAAAATTATTTATTTAGCTTTATATTGTCACAGTTCATAACTGCAGATTTGATAATTTTTAAATTGTTATTATTTTAGGTGTGCATTTGACATTGCTGTGTGTGTGTGTGTGTGTGTGTGTGTGTGTGTGTGTGTGTGTGTGTAGGGGATGTTTGCCACATAGTACATGTGATGGACAGAAGACAGTTTTGAGGAAGAAAATATCTCCTTCCAATTGTACATAGTTTCCAGATATCAAATCCATCTGGCTGTCATGCTTGTCTACAAGTGATTTTACCTCCTGAGCTGTATTATCAGACTAAGTCTACAACTGTGTACTTTAAATAATCATTTCAGATAAATTTCAAGAAACATCATCTCCAGCTTCAGCAGTGCCTGAGAGATATCTGACTTGACCTCATCAGGCTTCTTGCCATTGGGCTTCACAATCTAGTAGTTCAAGCTGAACATGACCTTGACCTAAAGGGGGAAAGTGCCACAGGTCTCTTGAGTTGCTGGCCTCCTGGCCATGGCCATTTACCAGTACAGACCACAGAATCCCCAGTATCCCCTTACTGCACACAGAGCCCATCACCCCTGAGAACCCCAAAGGGTCCTTTAGATCAAACTATGAAAAAAAGTGCTAACAGATTTCTTAATAAAAACAAGCATAATGAGTCAAAAACCTAGATTCATGTCAGAAACTTAGTTCAAGATGATTCAGTTATGCAAAGGAGGTCAAGGGAGGCAGAGACTGGAGAAAGCACCGTGACAGAAATCCTCAAATAAACAATTTTAAAAGCAAAATATACTTTTCAGAATTTTGTGGAAAAAATTAAGGCCAGATCTTTGAAAACCAGCCACTGTAAGAATAAACATCTACAACATTCTGTAGAGTGTGAATGTTTTTTCTCTGTAAGATAATATTAGATACAACTGCTGCTTGGGGAACAACATTCTTCTAGACTGGTTCTTCAGGATCATCCCATTAAAATTCTAAAATACAAGAGTTTCTGTTTGTTTGTTTTAAAAGCACATTTTAGATAAAAAAGCAAAAAGTATAACCTAATTATCTCTCTCAAATAAAAAATGTATTTAAGCCCATGTTTTGTTTTCTGAACTCACTATTCCTTCACATTCTGTGTGTAGTGTTTGGTTGTCTTACTGTGAGGGGTTTGATGGATATACCTGATAACATTAGTTTAGAAAAAGAACTCTGGCATTTTCTTTAAATTTAGGATTAAAAAATAAGCTATTCAATTTATTTTTAATATTTTTAGGGTCAAGAGTTACCTCAGCCATATTAAAATAACACCAAAGTGTCAGCTGATGATGGTTATGTGGCAATAATGGCTAAGGAGAGAACAATGGATGAGGGTCTGAGATCTGAAAGACTTAGTTTTATACATAAGTCTTACTTTAGTATATTTTGGAAGTGTGGAAAGAAAATGAAGAACTTTGAAGTAATGAGTACAACTCCAAATCCTCAGAATATCCAAGACTTCTGAGAGAAATCACCTTTGCCTACTCCATATATGGCATCAGAGACTAACTAAGGAAAAACAAAAGGAGATAAAGTGTCTTGCCTTTGGGATATTTCCAATGAAATATTACATTACTACATTACCAAAATGTAGCAAAAACCAGCTCATTTAGGTCAACAATGAACTTAATGTAATTCAAAAGTAAAAGTTTTACTTTTATAATGGACACAAAGCATGCTAAGCGAAAATACAAACTTTCAGAAATGATGGGTACTTAGTAAAAACAGTATAATGAAATATTCTTCAAGAAGAATATAATTTAGTCCCTTAATGAAAATGTTCACTTCAGACAGCCTGCAGGTTTTGCTTCATATTGTTAGCTTGTATAACTTACTGCTTTGTTTAACAAAATGCGTTAGAAATTTCAATTTATTCAAGAAAATTTACACTATTTCCTCCCTGAAAATCTACTCAAAACATGGCTGTTGGTGCTGTTCAGAATGCAGCTAATCATTAACTTTCTTGAGCACTGGAAAATCATGTCAAATCCCAGAGCAGTTCCAGTATAATTTTAAAGTTTTGTAGTAGGTATTACTTACAAATTTTGATATTTACTCAGTAGTCAACAAATATAAATTTGCAGTTACTGTATTCTTATAATGTTCAAATCATTCAAAAATGTATAAAATTTACCTTTAAAGTGATAATAATTTTAAAATGTTGAATTAGTATATAATGCTGGCAAAATTGAAAACAAATGCCAGCAGTGTTTGCCTGGTTATAATCATGAAGCATGTCTCCAAGTCACTGTGTATTAACACAACTCAATGTGGTAATTAAGATAGAAATAGGCAGTACTAAACCGAATGTCCTATCAGGTTCCTTTAGGGAAAACAAGAAAAATCACTGATGTGACTTGAAATGTGTCCAAGGGATTTAGTTACCATCCAATTAACTTCCAAGTTCTGTTATTGAAATGCATAACAAATATCACCCTCCATGTTTCTGAACGTGTTATTATTTAAGTCCTTATTTCAGATGGCTTCTTCATTAGGACATACATCCTAAAAGCTGGCTTTGACTTTTAATTACAATGCACAATCAGCCTTGTCAGGTGAAAAGTTGGAAGGACAACATACTCTAAGGCATATTTCTGAAAACCTCAAGGGCCTACCTCTCAACCCAAAGCAAATAACAGAACAAAGGCAAACATTCTTGGAACAATCTACTGTGAAACACAAGCTGGGTTGTTGCCCCCTGCTTAACCTTGCAGTTTACACCAGTCATGAAATCCATACAGGAATTTCATGAGACCGGGCAGATATACGAACACATGGATGTGTGAGAAATGAGGAATGAAACAGTCTTTTCTCAGTTTCAACATATTCATTGTTCTTATATCTTTTCACCCTTTCTTTTTGCATTTGCTAATCAATTTTACTTTAAAGAAATGCCTATTTCACTTCAAATAAAAACTTTCTCATTAATATTAAAGCCAGAATGACAATAAGTAGTCCTGATCGATATTTAGTATTTGTGAGACAAAGATCCATTCTTTGGAGATGTCTATTCTATATATAAAAGTGTACTTTAAAGTTGTTTCATTGATATTTTTTTCTGTATTTAAAATGTTCACTTTCCAAGACAGATCAGTAGTAGTATATTAAATTCATGATATAAATTGCCCTAATAATTCAGTTTTACTCATTTGTAACAGATTTACTTCATAACAATACCTCTTGACTTTTGCCTCACTTCCTAATAATCCTCTGCCCCAGAACAAGATGCTATTTCAGAAAGGAACTATCTGACACTCAAGACATTAGCTCCTCTTGCCATGTCAGCAGAAACAAGGCACAAGGCAATGATAAGTCTTCCTATATGAAAACAGTTTCAAAAATCATCATTTCATGAGTATAAATGGACCTTGAAAAATTTACTAAGAGAAAAATATTGTCATGCAACAATAAATTATTAGTTGCTTTAAATGAAGATAAAATGTATAAATGTATATACTTGTGGTATTTGCATTTTTATGTGAATAGCTTTTGGAATATGTGAAAAAACATGTAAGCGCATACATGTCTATGACAGGTGTATAAGCATATGTACATTTATATTACATATATGTATATATATACATATGCTTAAATATTTGTATATGAACATATATTACAGTCTATAAGTATGCATGAGTCATTGTGTGTGTGATATAAAAAATATATATGGAATGTGCTATTTGAAGACTAAAGATAACCAGTCAAGCACACGGTTATGAAAATGTTACATAACCTAAGCTTTCAGTTGCCATACAGAGTAAAAGTGATAAATTAAATTTCATTACAATGCCAATATTAAAAGAGTAAAAGAAAAAACATGGGAGAACTGTTTACAGTAAATAACCAACAACTTATATTCAAGGTATACCTTTTTAAAATGACATAAAACAAGAGTGATGTTACTACAGACTGAGGAGAACGCCCACATAACTGAATTGTTGCAAAACTTGACCTTTGTCTTAATTTAAGCACCTCATCATTGAGGTTTCTGTCTAGCTTCACCACTCTTAAAGGGATAAAAGCATAGTGTCCACTCAGTGAACACACTTCCCCTTGACATAAAATACTTCAAACTCCCATCCAAGCCTCCCTAGCCCTGATTGACATACATTTTTCATCTACACAAAAATGACAGCAGGGTTACATAATAAAGCTTGGAGTAAGGAATAAAGAACATTCAGGAAAAAATGAGCACAGCTACAATAATACTTACAATATTGATTTTTGTGATACTCTTTAGAGTCCTTATTTCACTACCTAAATCAACCTGATGACACTGTATTGTTCATGAGATAAAGAAAAGTGCTTAATGACGAAAGCTTGTATATTCTTTGCCTACAAACATACTATCCTTTTTTTCCACACAATCCCATGCTTCGGTTTCCTTCCCACCCACAACAGCATTATATATATATATATATATAATTTTATATAATATATAATAAAATTTTATATAAAATATATATAAAAATATATAATTTATTTATATAAAAAATATATAAAATATATATAATATAAAATATAAAATTATATATATATATTTTGTTATTTTGTCCGTATGCAAGCCTGTGTACCACATAAGTGCCCACAGATGCCAGAAAAGGGTATTCAGTGTCTTGAAACTGTTGTTCCAAGGGTTGTTAACATCCATGTGCTGGGAATCCAACCAAGTCTTCTGAAAGAACAGTCAGTGTTTTTAACTCCTTAGCCATTAGTGGAGTATTTGACAGCATTTCTGAAGCCTGTTTACATGGTCATTCCTTTTTCACACACAATATGTTTCTCTAAATGTTTTCTTGTCTAGGCATTTGCTCTTTTAACACTTTCACTTTTATCTGGGCAATACCTTTAAATATCCATAGCCTATAACAATTATACTTTGAATAGCATAGCCTTATTTATCTCTTCCTCTAAATAATGGAAGTTCTCTCCGTGGAAACCTTTATCAGTATCCTGAATCACTTTCTTAGCATTGATTATACTTCAAATAAGAATAATCCATCCTATCTGCTCAATATCTGCTAACCAAAGAAAGTACTAAACACAATACTCAAAATATGAGACACAAATGGCTGAGACACACTTAAAGGAAATGGTCATCATCCTTAGTCTTCAGAGAACAGCAAATGAAAACTATTATGATATTTCATCTTACCCCACTCAGAATGGTCAAAATCAATAAAACAAATGACAACTCATATTGGTGAGGACATAGGGAAAGGGTAACACTCATACATTAGTGGTTGAAGTGCAAACTAGTATGGCCATTATGGAAATCAGTGTATCTGTTCCTGAGGAAGCTAAGAATAGATCTGCCTCAGGCACCAGCCATACCCCTCATGCACATATACTCAAGATTATACATCCTATTACAGAGACACTTCTCACCCAGGGCGTTCATCGCTCTAGTTATAATAGCCAGAAGTTGGAATATCACAGAAGTCTGTCAGTGAATGGATAAAGAAAATGTGGCACATTTATACAATGGAATATTACTCAGTTGTTATTTTTAAAAAATCGTGAAATTCACAGGTAAACAGATAGAGCTAGAAAACCTCATCCTCAGTGAAGAGACAAAGACACCAAAAGACAACTATGGTATGTATGTTCATACACAGATACTAGCTTTCAAGTCTTCTATAAGCAGGCCATAATGTTTGTAACCACAGAAATTAGGTATACAGTAAAATACTGGACAGGGGGATCTCCTGGGAAAAGGGAAACAGGAGGATTAAATAAGGAAAGGGAGGAAAGAGAGAATAGGGGAGGGAATATAAGAAGGATCAACCTCCATTTAAGAGGTTATATGGAAGTCTGTTACTGTAGAAGCTTCTTAAAATATATACACATATGAAATCTAAATGGAATCACCAGATATTTGGGGAGACACTGCCCCAGACAGACATATTTTGGCATCAAGTGAAACTTCCAGTGCCAAAGATATGCTACGTATAATTGAATCCTTGACTCAAGAGAACCCTTGGAAACCTCCAAACAACTCCGGATATTGTCAAGGTTTTGGTTGCTCTTCAAAAACTGATGGTAAGCTCCTCTTGGTGAAGGCAATGCTTATATATCTTGAACAAAGAAAAGTGAGACCTTCACCCCTACTGACTAGTGTTCATGGTCCTAGAAAGTACTTTGCACACTACCAGAGGAAAAGGTAACCACAAACCCAGCTACCCTGGTCACAATAGTGACCTGTGTTCATTATACACCGGTGAAATAGTAGCATAAACATTGTGGGAATATCCTAAAACTATCTGATTGGATTTAAAACCCACTCTGTGAGATGGACCCCATGCTTAGGTGGCCAAGAACCTGAGACTAGATAAGGCAAAGGCCTAGGGGAAATCCAAATGGTCATTTTCTGCTGAAAAAAAAAAACAGCAATAAATGACCCCTAATGACACAGTGCCATAACCATTGGGGGATAGTTATACATGAGCTTACAGAAGAAAATCACTTACATGAAGCATTCAATAAATAAACACTTAATGATTGAATATAAAGAGGCATTTATCTATGTAAAGTAATTAAATCTGCCATATTTGGATTTTATGAGTATGTGTTATGTAATTAGTGTTTAAATAAGACTTTTAAATATCAAGCATGTGCTCATTGAAAATTAAATTTTATACTATCCTATATTATTTACTAATTAAAAATAATACAAAATATTTCTTATTTGAAGGATTATTCCAAAATTAAAATAAATGGAGATTTAAGTCTATAAACCAAATTAAAGCAAGGATTATCATTGAAGCAAAATATACAGAGGCCTAACTTCCCAGACTATAAATTTTCATATTAAAACAGGAGCGGTAGAGTTTTAAGTACACATTCTATTATGCATTATTCATTCTGCACATAAATAGCTAAGATTTATTGACATTCTAACAAGTACAAAGCACTTTGTATTCTCTACATATCTCATATACACAAAATTCAGTGTAGCTATTATCCTTACATCATCGCTATGAAAATGAATAAGGTAGAATTTTCCAGACCTGTTGCCCCTGAGTCTATGTATGGGAGACTCAAAGTGCCTACGTCTCTGTGACACCAGTGCTTCAACACTCACTCTAGCACACAAAACAATCACATTTATTTTTGCCCGAATGTTTTTTCAGTTAATCATTTGACTGAGGTGTGTGTGTGTGTGTGTGTGTGTGTGTGTGTGCAACAGACACTAAAATTTTCCAAAGGTCTTGGTTTATTTAATGAATTGTGCAGTTCTTTATTGTACATATGTCACCAATAGTGCACTAAATAAAAGAAATAAAGCAATAACCCAGCCAAATAAAAAATTATCCTGTTAATCTACTATTTGAGTAACAAGAAAATTTTATTTCTTAACTGGAAACTTCTGATAAATTCCTCAACATATTGCAAAAGACAAAATCAAACTATACAAGGAGAAAATATTAAAAATATGATGTGACTATATAGGAAAATAACCAAGTGATTCTACAAAGCAATGGCAATCTGTTAAGAATAAAGTTATGCTCTATGTGCTTACACATACATATTTCCCCTGATATGCAACTAGTAATCGCTAAAACCAAGCCTAAAATAAGAAATAGTCACAGAGCATTCTGAGCTAGAATCCTGGTGCACAGTCTATTTCTGTCCTCATCTTTTATCTATGAGAAGGGTATGCACAAAGATCATAAAGTGCCAGATTGTTTCATGCATTTTTTCATAACATAGCCATATTGAAAAGACAATTAACCACATGATGTTAATCACTGCAGAAATTATCATTGCCAAGTCAAGATGAGAATTGCATATGTATGTAAATTTTTAAAATTGGATGTAATATACTTACTATATATAGTCTAACTATATGAATAAATTCTAGCTATATATGAATCAACTTTAAGTACACAGTGTATGTGTGTATACACAAACATGCTTACATACAGAGATACAGAGCACACACATGTATACATATGCATTTATGTATGTAGTATAACATAGTCATAACATTGCTATAAATTACAAGTTGTAAAATAAAGAACTTTCAGACTGCAATCAATGAAATATTATTTACAGGTAGCTGTATTTTTTTCTTAAATTTATGATAAATATATATGCATGTAAATTCAGCTCTGAAAATACTACTAGTTAATCAAAAATAAACATAAGGTTTAAATTATATTTGTGAAGAAGAAGCAGGGCGGTGGTGGTTCAAGCCTTTAATCCCAGCACCTAGGAGGCAGAGACAGGCAGAACTCCAGGAGTTCGAGGCCAGCCTGGTCTACTGAGAGAGAGCCAGGACAGGCACCAAGACTACACAGAAAAACCCTGTCCCTAAAACCCTAAATAAATAAATAAATAAATAAATAAATAAATAAATAAATAAATAAAATACAGTATTGGCTGTATCTAAGACCTATCCTAACATTAAATACTAATTCTGAGCATACCTCCAATATGTTAACGAAAATATATAGATATTTATAGCCCAGGTGGAGTGCTACCATCACCCAAAGTCATTTACTAAGGATATTCTGGATATGTACAGTTTAAATTTTTAGTCATTATATAAAAGCAAATGAATGCAGTTTTGAGCTTATTCACTAGCAAATGTATATTTTTAATTGACAAGACAGACTGATAGTCAAATAGTTAATAAGACAAATAGTCAGATATGCTTCCTCTCTACTGCATTCTGTTGCCAGTCAAATGCAGTTATACTGAGCCTTCATGGCTAAAGCTGGTCCAGCTATCTCCACTGATTGACTTTTCCTGAATTTTCTCTTCCTGCTTTCAAACAGTCCAAAGCAGTTTTCAGTCACATTGCATGAAGCCTGGCATACATCAATAATTCCTTTCTCATCCATAAATGCCTCTCTCCTACTCTGAAGGTGAGATAATGTCATTGTTTGAAATATATTAAATGAATTTTTTAATACCATAAGCCCTATTTCTATGACAACTTGGGCTTTTCTCTGTAAGAGTATCTTATTTCATAAAATATTCTTGGATCACACTTTAAAAAAATCCTTACTCAACAAAATTAGAAAATCTAAAAGAAAAGTTTCTCAATAGATACCACTTGCCAAAGTTAAATCAATGTCAGATAAACAATTTAAATATAACTATAACACCTAAGGAAACAGAAGTCATTAAATGTCTCCAACCAAAACAAGTCCAGGGCCAGATGGTTTTAATGCAGAATTCCACTAAACTTTTAAAGAAGAGCTGATACTTCTCAAATTATCTACAAAACAGTAACAGGAGGAATTATTGCCAACTTCATTTATGAGGCCACAGATATCTAAACAATACAGACTCAACAAAGAAAGAGAATTACAGACCAATATCCCTCATGAACATTGAAGTAAAAATACTCAATAAAATACTTGCAAACCAAATCAAAGAATACATCAGAAAGATCACCCACCATGATCAAGGAGACTTCATCCCAGAGATGCAGAAATGGTTCAACATATGAAAATCTGTCAATGTAATCCACTATCTAAACAGACTGAAAGAAAATGATTATAATTAAAAACAGCCTTAGAAAATTAACTTACAAAACCTCATCCCATTGAAAATGTTTTCCTTCATAATATCTTGTTGAGCTTGATTCTAAATGACTTCTGTTGTGTGACTCTACTTTTTGGTAGATGAAAAAAATGTTTGTTCATCTTAGGTAACAAACTGATGACAGACCAAAGTACATATACCACCAACGTCCAACTTGGTGAATGAGTTTTATTGATTATTCAAATGAATGTGGGTTTCTTGATTACTTAAAGGAATGAGGGGTTAATTACAAGAGCAGAAACAACTCAAGGAGAGTTGCATTTATCCCAGTTTTTTTTTTTTTAACCTGGGAATCTTGAACACATTGTTCAACTTGCAGGAAACTCCCACAGTTAGAGTGTCTTTTTCAGACAGCTCAGGTGGTCTGTGTTTCTTCCAGGTGGCTCAGCATGTCTGAGTCTGTTTTAGGCATCAAAGCTTGTCTGACAGAAGTCTCTCTGAAATTTTCAGTACTTACATGTTTTAGGAGGAGGTGCCTAGTGGCTCTCTTCAGTTTCTGGAACTCCCTGAAGCTTCTGATATGTGCAATACTTGAGCTTAAGGTGCACCCCCACAGGAAGGAATATTTTGTCTCCCTTTTAACATCATGTTTCTTTACAAGCTCCCCTCCAAAAGTACTGTTTTACCTTGGAGGAACTACTAGTCACCAAGTTCCCAAATATTGGAGAATAGTTCTTTTAATACTAGAACTTGAGAATCAGAGGCGGGATTGGTATGAGTTCATGCTAAAGTCTGGCTACATAATGAGTTTATTACCTGTCTAGGCTGCATTATCTGACCCTGTCTCAAAGTAAACAAAACTAAATAAAAAGCAGGAGCAAAAATAATCACTACATGAATATAGTGTTATAGCAGCCATTGCTATATACTATTTAAAAAGTGAGTAGAGTGAAGAAGAAACTAAGATATGGTAGGGGTGAGAAAATAGGAAAGGGAAAGAGAAGAGGGGACAGTTTCTTTCATAATGTGATGCTAAAAACAAACAAATGCCATAAAAAACTGAGTAGATGATATATATATATATATATATATATATATATATATATATATCTGCCATTGAAATGTTGTTGACTAAGTTTAGATACAACTCCCTTCTGATGTGAAGGTAGGTTATTGACCTTTGCTCTGTAGATGATAACGTAATTCTTTTTTGTATGTACCTCTTTAGTGATGATTCAGATGAGTTGAATGTTATATATCATAATACTGAATGTGAAATACATATAGTACATAACCACCTTTACTTTAAGTGATCCATTTAGTTAGTGAGAAGATTTGGTGGTTAACAGTACTTGCTCTTTTTGAGCACCTGAGTTTGGTTCCTAGCACTCAAGTGATACAATGCTTTCTTCTGGACTCTGCATTGAAATTGCAGGCTCATGTGGCACATAAAATTTTGCCCCCCCACGAATATGCATAAATAAATAAAATAAATATCTAATTTTTTTAATAATGCCACTCTAAATAGATCCATTATGTAGGTATACACAGGTTTTCTTACATTTGATGTATTTATTTTGCAAAATTAAAAAGATTTATTCAATACACCGTGAAGTCCATTTAACTTAAAGTTATTATTTAAACAATAATACTGGGATTCTTAATATGTATAAAAATCTCATGCTGAACATAGAAACATGTTTCAAACACTTTTAACCATCTGGGGATGTGGAGTTCTTCCCATGGAATCTATTTCCCAAATGTTGACAATATGTTAGATGCTTCACCTAGCTTCATGTTTCAAAATTTTTTTTTAAACATTTCATGCTTTGCAGGTACCAATTAACCTTGGTCATATTAAACAAGTAGATAAAGGAGAACAGAGAATCTAGATGACTTTTATTTTTACAATTCCACCTGTAATTTTTTTCTCAGAATAACAATTTTATATGTATGTGTGTGAAGTTACAAAGATTTAGAATTTAAGAAAAATGAATCATGAAATCAACATGACTGGTTTGAAATATTTTTTTTCAATATGAGAAGAGGAACAACAGTGACTTTCATTTTCTCTGTATCATTAAGATATTTTCACTGTCAGTCTTCAGGCTTGATCTTTATTAGTATGAGCATTCATTATGAAATAAAGACACCAAAACCAATATAATCACAGTGCATGCAAACAATGTTCTATCATCACTTAAGTTTTCACAAACTTACTTCCGGCTCTTTCCCAGAATATGAAAGCACAATGATATGAATTCAACCTTTGCCTTTGGGAGGTGACTGCTCTGACAAATCACTGCCACCTTCAGAAAGTATTTAGTCATAAATGTATTTATTTTAGGCTCATTTAGTGTATACTTTCTTACACCTCCCTTGACATTCTAAAATTACTATTGTTTGAAATGGCAACATCATAGAATTTAGTTTTTTTTTCTTTAGAGTATCTTTAGATTATGATTTATAAAAACAAGAAATACAAGCAAGTTTTATAATTTTTATTAATATGAGTACAGCATAATATCATTAGGAATAACCTCATATTTCAGTGACTTTTGTTTTTCTTTTAGGTCAGGCATGTTTGGTTCTATCTTTGGTCTCTGGGCCATCCATTCAGGCAGCGTTGGGAATGGGATCCCTCTCATGGCCTATGCCTCAAGTTAGACCAGTCATTGGTCAGTCACTCCTCAAATTCTCAGCCACCACTGAGTTTTAAAATGTGATTCATAAGCCATTGAGTAGGAAATCATTATAACAACTTAAAACACGGATTCTAATGCAATGACATGATTACATTACTATGAATAATGCTACATCTCTCATTTATGAAGAGAAAAGGAAAAATGAGTAGGATTATTTCATATTATAGTGTAATTTTGAAAACATTATCCCAGTCTTTGTTTATACAACACACACACACACACACACACACACACACACACACACACACACACACACACACACAAACTTGTACATAAGTAGACACATTTATAAAACTGAAGTACATAAGAAACTCCACATTTATAAAAATTCTCATTAGATGTGGAAGATTTTTCATAGAAATATCTAGATATAAACCTGAAGCATGGACACAATTATCTATAGAAGGGAAAGTTCTGAGATTAGAGTGTTTGAAGAAGAACTAAGCTTGGCACATTTGAAGAGCTGAAAGGTGTTTGTTCTATTGAACATGAATCATTATGTTAAGAGTATCTAGAGATATTAGATCAGTTAAGTCCATATAAGAAAGGGATTTATAAGTCTAGACAAAGTATTAGCATTTGAGAAAGGAGTTTTTAAGATGTGAGAATACCATGTGTTCACAAGATGTGAATCAGTAAGATCCCTTCATGCAAGCATGAGTACTCCAGTTCAGATACCAGGCACACACAAAAGACACAGAGGCACAAATTTATAACCCCAATGCTTAATGCAGATGTGGAAACACTGGATTTCATTTATCAGACATCCTACCATTCATTGAGTTCCAAGTTCAGAGAAAGACCTTGTCTCCCAAAAATTAAGGCAACAGCTATAAGTAAGTACACCCAACAAATGTCTGACCTCCATATGCACATGGATTCATACATCATGCATTCACATCAATACATGCACATGCACAGTAAGTACTGACCAGATGCTGATGAAAGAATAAAACTGAAGAAAAAAATAAAGAGAAAAACAAATGACTAAGGAAGTCTCTGTTAGAAGTAGTGTTGGGATTTACCTTGTCTTTTTTTGTCACTTGAGGAAATGTGCTCTTTTGTTTGTCTTGTATCCTCACACTCACACTTTCAGGAAAGTGTTATCTTTCTTTCCTGACTGCTCTCTAGTCACGTTTCTCACTCTTCACCAACTATACTGTGTCATCTGTGCTCACACTATTGAGCTTATTGACTCAAAAATTATCAATGATTTCCTTTTACTAAATCCAATGTATAGTTTATCTTACTTATGAGTTGCTCAGTGAGCTTATTTTTAAATGTTGATTACTGCTTTCCTGGCACAGAATGACTTCATGATGCTTTTGTGTTTTCACTAAGATATACAAATTTCTCCTTCAAGATTTTTGGAATCAGCTGAAATTGGGAACATGTCTCCATCAACACTGTTATAGATAAATTAGTTGAGATAATTTTAGTTCATTGATGATTATAAAATAATAAAAGTGAATGGCTCATCCTTACATTCCTCACATAAGGTGAAACATGCTTCCACTGTGGCAGCACTTAGAGACATCCTCACTACACAGTATTCGGTGACAATGCATAATTAGCATTTTCTATGTGGAAGACGTTAACAATTAGATTGTGCAAACATGCTTCTTCTCCTTCTCCTTCTTCTTCATACACTGATCCCAGCTTTTGTTACATGATTCATTTTAAAATACAAAGTAGATATTTTATGTTTTATAAATGTTTTCCTGTGGATTTATTTCATCATTAAAAGATAAAGAACATTAAATTGGAAGTTATAAATATAATGAATCTCCATTTACCCTTATATCTTTCTTAATTTATTGGCTATCATTAGCATCCTCTGCAGTATCAAAGTTTATACCAGTCTTAAATTAAGAATTACCTGTCAATCACCACTCCCCCCAAAAAAGAACAGATCAACCATGACATTTTAACAAAGCGAGTTCTGATATGTCAGTTCTCTGTCTGATCTTCTGGGTCACTTGAAGTTCTGTAAATATTTTTTACTTTACTAGATGACATTTATTAGAACAATTAAATGTGCCTTATAAAATGTGTGATGCATAAAATGTCTTAAAATAAAGACTGAAACATTGCCAAACTTAAAATGTAAAAGAATAGAATATTTCTTTGTAATTACCTTGAAATACATGAACAGGAATTACTCTATCATTTTCAGAAATTGTGCTCTACACACATCTCATGCCAATAGAAAGAATGACTATCTCGATCTATAAATATTTGTTTTATTATTTTTTGCCAGCATCAAACCAAGAAGCTCTAAGCACTGGGGGTTAACAAATATTCCTCCCAATATCAATGCCTGATGGTACAACACCCTTATGTTCACTTCCTTCTTTTCTCCTTTCCTCCTTTCTTCATTTTTCCTTCCTCCTTCCCTTCCCTCTCTTCATATTAACATTTTTAAACTTCATATTTATTATAAATAGAAAAAGCATTTGATATCAAGCAATCACAACACAAGGAGAAGAAAGTACGTCTAGTACTTTAATGTCTCTAACACTCAAACAATTTTTCACTAATGCATAGAATACTTTGTTTTATCAATCTTAAAAGCCCCTAATGAATGAATAATGCTGAAAAACATGAAGGTATACTGTTCTTTAGGAATCTTTATTAAAAATTCAGAAGAAGGAATCTGAGGGTATGGATAGTTAAAAACATGTACTACTCTTGCACAGGCCCCAAGTTTGGTCCCAGGACCCACATCAGGTGGCTCACAGTCACCCAAAACTTCAGCTCCAGAGGATCAAATGTTCCCAGTCTCCTTGGGTACCTAGACTTATATAGACTTATAATAATACAGACTGTCTATATTATTATATTGACTAATCAAGTTTTATTTAGGGATATATGTGTGTGTGTGTGTATGTGTGTGTATGCATGCAATAACAATATAAATGAGGCCATGAATTTGAAGGAGAACAAAGAGTGGTTTATGGGTGTATATGGAAAGAGAAAAAAGAAAGGAAAATATAATTATATTATAATCTTAAACGTAAGACCATTAAACAAAAAAAACATAAATAATTTTTTTCTTTTCTTTTTTTTTGAGACAGGGTTTCTCTGAGTAGCTTTGGTGCCTTCTTGGAACTCACTCTGTAGCCCAGGCTGGTCTCGAACTCACAGAGATCCGCCTGCCTCTGTCTCCTGAGCGCTGGGATTAAAGACGTGCACCACCACAGCCTGGCTCATGAATAAATATTTTAAATTGCACTAGAATATACTCTTAAAAACAAAATCATAAAAGATGGCCTAATCAGAGGGGTTGCCAATAACTAATGAAAGGTTAGCTTATGAGGTCTGAGAGTGCACTATCAAAAAATGAGGAGTCTGTGTTATTTTGAAGTAAACACAAATGTAGAGGATTGTTAGGTCTCATTATATATATAATAAAAAATTTAAAAATAAATTAAAGAAAAGAAGGCAGTAATTGGAAATAGAGCAATAGGTGTATACATGGAGAGTTGGGAGTGGAAGGAGGAAATGATGAAATAATATTATAACCTCATCAAAACATTTTAAAGTAGAATAGAGAAAGACTCAGGACATCTTGCAGTAAATGTAGTCTAGTTATTTACTTAGCTGCTATATTTCATACACTCAGATATGTATCTGCTCTACATTTACAAGTAAACCACAGCATATTACTTACTGACTGAGATGCCCAATAGTATTTAGGGCAAATCTTATAAACCAGCAATGAAGAATAATGGTTAAACATTCTCCTGAAGTAAAATGCAAAAGTTGAACAGTGCTGAAAATTCCCCATAGAAAGTATTTGAATGAGTAGGCGGTTTGGAAACACAAGCTTGTGCAGCTGTACATTGAAGTTGAAGTGTTGAGAGAATTGCATAAGTAAGGAGGTTGAGGACATGAGATTCTGAAAAATTCTTCTCAATTCTGACACTTTCTGAAAATGAGAACTTAGAAAATTCACTTAATCCTTTTGAATTAGTTCCTATATTTACAAAATATTGAAAAAATGATTTTGTCTCATTATGGAGGCATAAGGAAGATAAAGGATAGCATCACCTGTGAAATAGTTTTATGGAAGTCATAGTCATCTTTAAGTCATCATTTTGTTCTAATTGTTACCAAGAACACTAGATACAGTGGTACAACTTTATGAACATGCCTTTCATCTTTTGGTGGATATTTGAAAGAAAGTTTTACTTCTGCATTCAGTAATAACTGCAGTGGCTACTCCCTGGAGTCTGCAGAGTCAAAGCCAAGAATAAGGAATTGCAAGTACAGGTTTGAAACCCAGCTAAAGATCAGGGAACTGCAGAGAGTCTAGATGAAGGTAAAGCTACCTTTTGATAGCTTTCTCCAGGTGAAAAAATGAAACAGGAGCATGAAGAAAGAGACTGCTACGTGGAAGGGAAATCTTGATGTATAATAATGTCTGAGTCTGGCTCCTTGAGAGTGGTTTAATCAGTGCTTTCTTAAGAAAGAGGCGGGAAGAAGGCCTGTCATCTGACCCCTGAGGAGAGAGGTCAGAGACCTGCCTTGGCTTTGTACAGCAATTAATCGCACTGCATTCTCCTTGTAAGATATCCTGGGGATAGAAAAGCCTTTTCACATGGGAATCTTTCTCATCATTATATATCTATGCTGCATGGAGAGTGTGTCTGTATGCTCAGTACAGTGAATATACTATGGCTAGAGAATGCTTCCAGAGACAGAAGAAAAAGTATGCTCAGTGTCTAACTGCTCACTTGCAGGTGCACTACATTTGGCTGTGCAATTGGCATATGAAAAATGTTTTTACAGAGTCACTGTCATGAAGCTTTAATGTAGGGTTTGGCTTCCCTGAAATGTTGAGCCCAGGATGAATTAAAATCAAATATGGATTCAATTCATTCAATTTTTTTGAAGCTAAAACCAAGAGGAAAGATTTGACTTTGAAAAAAACTTATTATCTATCTCACCTTGGCATATAATGAATTATGGCAGCCCAGTTTCATTTCCTTTGGGTCTTTTCTTCTTTGTAATGAATGCCAATTTTATTTAGGAGGACATGTGTTTCCATGTGTGTAGGCAAATGTACGCGCTGTAACCTCTGAGTCTAAAAGAGGGCAGTGGATCTTCTGGAACTGGAGCTATAAAATGTAATCTGCTTGATATGGATACTGGGATTTGAACTTCGGTCTTTACAAGAGCCCATGCATTCTTAACTGCTTCACTGCACCTGCAAGAGAATAATGAGGCATTGAGCTTACCTTATATTTTCTGTCTTTATTTGTATTCTCTATCCACATTCCCACTATTCACTGTATTTAGCATGCAGACACATACTCTTTGTAAATGATATGTATATTGATGGCCCAAGAATTAAATGAACAACTCCTCCTCCTCCTTTTTTTTCTCCTTCCTTTTTGTACTGAGGATGCTGAGCGAGCACTCTGCTACTGAACTATTCCCCAGACTTTGATTGTGTTATTTTCTAAGGATAAGCAAAAGAAGGTACTGTGAGATTTGGCTTTCCCTTTCATAATCCTCAATAGCCTAACTTCTTTTAAAGTCAGTGTCATTTTTGAGAAAGGCAATGGCAATAGTATCACATAGAGGCTAGCATGACCTATTTCAATTTTGCCATCTACAGGAAGTTCCATTTTTGTCGTTTAATTTGTAGTAGAAAGAAATAGGATCCAGAAAAACTGAATGACTTACAAGGTCATAAAACTGAGTTATGTTTAAAGCAGCATGAGATGTTACTTTCCAACTCCTAACCTTGTGAGGTTACTGAGTTGAAGCATCTCCCTGTCTTAACCCCAGAAATAATTCTGTGCCAGATGCATCTAACGTTTTTGTCCTATAAATGTCACCTTAGATAGGCCTCAAGGAAGAAATCTTGTGTTAATTTTTACACTTTGATCATACTTCTGTGTCCAGAAGAGATAAAGAAGAGCTCACTGACACCTTTTAAAAGCACACCATATATAAAGGAAATTCCAGTTTGGGAACTGTATTTTTTAATTCAAAAAGTAAACATTCTAATAAATGTTTTGTGGGATTTTACTATAAATGCACCAATTTTATCAGCTTTTTAAGGCAAAAAGCTGATAAAACTCTAAAGCCATTGAAGCTCTTAAAAGTAAGTGATACTTGAAGATGAAAAACCATATTATTAGAACAAAACATTGATTTTGAAATGAGTAAATATCACATGTGTTCCATTATCAATGCTAATTAAAAGATATATGGAGAATAGAGGGTGCATTATTCTTATTCAAAACTTTTGGTCATCTTAAACATTATCTGGCAAATGATATTTGACTGCAGATGTCTGCTACCTCTGGTTATTACAGTCCTTCAGCCCCATCACTCTCATTGATCCTTGAGCTTTGGAAGGCGGGAATGTGACTCAGCTGTTCCATTTAGAGCGGAGCACTCTACAGATTTTTCTTCTGTTCATGTCAAACAGTTGCTGGTCTCTATAATAGTCATCATCTAGTTCAAATGAAAGCTTCTCCAATGAGGATTGGGAGATCTGTTTCTCTGTGGAAATAAAATAGGTGAACTCAAAATAATATTGGGTTCTTCCATAGAGCTTATATACTATCCAACCATATTTTATTTCATCCTGTTAACTAGACATGAATTACATTTTCTGTAGTGAGCTATAAATCCAAGAAGAAACTGATAGTTACTCCTCCCTTTGGGCCACAACTGCATCAGTTGGCATGCCTTGCCAGGCCTGTCACTGTTGTACCAGCAGAGTTCACAGCTGGGTGAGACTGTAAATTACTTACCACCTCTGAGAGTTTGTATTGAACACCTAGCTCTATGAAAGCAGGGAGCTGGTATGAATCTTCCACATCTGAACCAATTAGATCTCTCTGTGCCCTATGACTCATTATGTTTTTGTCAACAATAATGTCTGCGAAGCTAGTTCTACAGGGTAACCAAGAGAAATAGCAATTGTCTCCAAAGTTTAAGAAGGCAGTCTTTAGGACCTCACTGTCCTCCAACTCCAAAAGATATGACATGTACCTGGCACTGGGATAACAAAATTAAGTTTTTATTTAAAAATATAGACTATACAACGCTTGTACATGGACATAACCAGGGTTAAATATGGAAACCTTACAAAAATTCTTCTGTGCAACACTATCATACACAGGTCTTATCATGCCTGGGCAACAAAGAAAAAGGTAGGTGAAATTATGTAGGTCTTCTTCCCACCCTTGCTCCCTTAACACTGTTTATCTGTTAGCATGGCTCTCTTTTGGAGTGGAGAAAATGTTCACCAAAGTTAGAGAGCCTCAGAAAGCAATAACTTGAGCTATTGGGGGTAATGTAATTTTGCATCATGAAATTAGTCATTTATGTCATAGGCATTTTCAGAAGATCCCTGTAACAATAGTTTACCTCAAAAATAAGTTTTACTAAGCTTGCTAATGTGAATAATAGAAATTGTACATTGAAATTGAAAAGCAAAATCCAAGGTTTCTATCTTCAAATTTCTTTCTTCAAAGCAGGATAGAAATCCACTGAAGCAGAATGCATGTGAATTGCAGCACTGTTTTATACCTTCTCATTGATTGTGAGTAGAATCTGTGCTTTGCTCCTAATCGAAATAAGACAGCAAAAATGTGGGAGTGAGTGACGTGTCATGTGAAATCACATAAGACTCTGCATGAAAGCACAGTGATTCCTGCCATCCAATGAGAGAATCATTGGAAGAGAAGAGCTTTACTATGGACCTGGGCCTGGCTTCCATAAGACAGTTACCACAAAGTTCCTAAGTCATAAAGCTGAAAGGAAAGGTTTTTTTCTAACAAGTGGCAAGCTATGAAGGAGGTATCTGTGTACCAAAAAGGAACACAACTAGATGTTCACTTTCCAGCTACCTCTGGGGGACCTTGCAGATCTAAACCACAGAATTTAGTACATAATTAGTGTGCTGTATTAAACCACTTGGCTTGCACTAATTTGTCAAGAAGGAATATAAAATGACACCTAAAATATCTGTAAGCCAACCTCCAAGACTGTTCATCAAGTAATGTGTATAGTAAAATGATTACACAGGAGATCTCTTAAGTTCAATTGTTTTATTATTTTTGAAACCATGGAATTAATAATTGTATAATTCTCTTTTTATCTATTAATAACCTCAAATATTGAGAATTCATGTATCATCATTAGTCTCAAAATTATATAAATAATCTAATCAACCTGAAGATTTGAAAGACAGTTCTTTTCTCACTATTGGTCTGCTGTGGGATGTCTTTCTAAATGCTATGAATATGTGTTGCTCTGATTGGTTGATAAATAAAGCTATTTGGCCAGTGAGGCAGAATAAAGTTAGGTGGTACATTCCAACTGGAGAGAGAGAAAGTGGAAAGGAGAAGGGGAAGAGATGCTATAAGCAGCTTCCAGGAGAAGCAAGATGTGAAAGTACCAGTAAGCCATAAAGCCACCTGGCAACTTATAGATAAATAGTAAGGGATTAAATTATAAGAGCTGGCTAGAGTGAAGCTTGAGTCATAGGTCATCCACTTTGTAAATAATATAAGCCTGTGTGTGTTTACTTGGGACTATGCAGCTTTGGGACGTGAGTGGGAGAGATTTGTGCCAACTGCAACCTGGGCAGGACACAGGAAAACTTCAGACTACACTGGACAGTTCACTGGTATACAATGTTTTGCATTTTGGCATCTCTAGTCTTCAAGATTAAAATTACTCATTGATGTGCTCTTCACTGTGAAATACTATTTCTGCTCTGGGAATTCCTTAACTGCCTATAGTACTTTGTGTAGGACTGGGGCCTTGTGGGTACTATATGATATTTTGTTTGTGTTCTGACAAATAAAGCTTTCCTTGAGATCAGAGGGCAGAGCTAGCCACTAGTTAACCATAGAGGTCAGGCAGTGGTGGCACTCACATTTAATCCCAGCATTTGGGAGGTGGAAGCAAGAAGAATAGGAGTTCAAGGCCACCCTGGGCTACACAAGATTAAACCAGTCTAAAAGAGAAACAGCCAGGTGGAGGAGGCTCATACCTTTGATCCCAGCATTGGGAGATAGAGACAGGAATATAAGGCAGATAGAGACAGGATCTTGACTCTATTCAGTCTAAGGATTCATAGAGACAGAATTTCCCCCATTCAGTCTGAGGACTCATAGAGACAGGATCTGCCTCATTCGGTCTGAGTTGTTGTAGAGGTAAGAAGTTTCCTAGTGGCTGGCTGCTCTGCTTCTCTGATCTTTCAGCTTTCACCTTTATAATCTGACTCTAGGTTTTTAATGGAAAAGACCAATTAAGATCATGCTTCCTGTGGGCTTTCCCCTGCCTGTGTTAGGATGTCTATTATTGTTGTCCTTGTTCATATGGTCAACTCTGAAAACACATATTCAAGTAACATTCTACAGACTGATCAGGTTGAATTTATATATTTAGGAGTGTATAAGTATGTAATATACAAATATAACAATACTTATTAAAAAGAGGCTATGAATTTTAAGAAATAGAAAGAAGGGATATGGGTTTAAAGGGTGGAAAGGAAAGATGTAAATTATATAATTATAATCTCAATAAATAAAAGAAAGAAAAAAGAAAAGAAACAAAAATAAAACAAGAAGATTGAAATAACCCTTTTTTCAGTATAAGCTGACTGTTATTTTATAAGCATGTTATTGAATGTTAGTTTATGAGCATCATTATTATCTTCATAGATATCTGCATTTTATTTGAATAAATAAAGAGTATGCTAAAGCTTCTAGACATGACCTTTATAAGGGTAATGTAAATAAATACAAGAGTCAGCTGAGTGGCCTTTAAATCAATACCCAAAATTATATCCAAGCTCTGGTCTGATGATTCATTTGCTCATTACAGTCCCTTGCCATGTCTTGAGACCATAGTTTCTCTAACTTCAAAATTAAAATAACTCTTATCATTAATGGTGGTGTTCATAAGATATTTGTGCATTATAACATATAAAATTTATTTAATAATTTCATTTTACTACTTCTTATAAATGTTTAAAAATCCCAGTAAGAAAAAAATTTCTATACTAGATTATTTTCCATCGAATTATGTGGTTAGAATCTTCTGTGATAAGAGTTGGTTTATAGAGAAGTTATTTTAGCTTTTTATCCCTGTTCTGACAGTTGATTGTATCACTTGTGGAGCTCTTATCCTTTCTATCTTTCCAGTTTCCTCTCATTCAAGTGAGAAAATCCACCAAGGTGATCAAAGAAAATGTCAAACACAGTAAGAACATTGAGTTAAATCATCCAGACATTTCAAAATTTTTTACTATGCTGCTGTCAGGAGGAAGTTGACAACTAGCAAACTGAAACAAAAAAAGAATTACTGATTAAGTTTTAGTAGAAATTAACTGTGCTACAAATTTATTTTTGTGATATAACATCAATATTTGTGTAAATTTTGCAAACCTGTATTCAACAGGAGGTAGCTTTGTGTGTGAATTGATGTGTTTCAGTAAATTAGGACACAAAACTGGAAACACTGTTTAGTTTTCCAGATGTTTTGTGTGTGTGCATGTGTTGGGGGTTACATATGCACATGTGTGTTCATGAATGTAGAATACAGAAGACAACCTCAGTTGTCCTTTCTCAGACACTTTTTTGTTTGTATTTTAAAAGGAAAAGTTTCTTACTTGAACTCATCATGTATGTAATGCTTCCTGGAACATGAGCTCCAGGAATCTGCTAGTCTTCTGGGCCATGGGACTACAAAAGCATACCACCATGCTCTCCTTTTTTCTTTGTATACTATGGGGTTGGACTCAGTTCCCTGTGCTTAGCTAGCTATTTTCCCACCCACCAGGGATGCTTTTGAAAATCTTGAGATGGTGTCATATAAAGTTTTATTTGCTCAAAGATATACAACTTCATATTTGGGTGTATTTACAAATTATGTACAGATTATCACTGACAACTTCTTGACAAATCCATGACTTTACATAGTTAGCATGGTCTGTATGTATCTGTGTGTAGTATTTAATTCAAAAGCTATCATTTTAACAATTTCAGGTGTACACCGGAGTGCTATAAACTTCACAAAAAATGTTGTGCATTGGAATTCTAGAGCTTTTCACCTTGCATATCTGAAACTTGTAATGTTTTGACAAATGTCACCCCATTTCCCCTTCTACTAGACATTGACTTTTAATTTGATACATATGTAATTGCTGTTTTCTCTGAGTTATGCAATGAGGAAGACATTTATAAATAGTATGCCTAAGAATACAGTTTACATCAAAAACATTATGTATTTTTATTTAATTTATAGAGAGATAAATAATGTCAAGAGACAGATAACACAATTGTTTAGGAATGTTTATTCATAAATTAAATCTCAATGAAGTGTCACTGGGGCCACCCTTGGAATATGGTGGAGTATAAATAGGTGGAGTGATACTGGGATCCTAAACCTCAGCCTTGTCAATGAATTTTCTAAGTTTATCTGTGTACTTCAGAGCATCTCATTTGTACATTCTTTCTAGTGAAAGTTTATCACTTGTAAATGACTACAAATACTTTTATTTATCAATGTGAAGACTAAACTAACAATGTCTACACAGTAGTTAGTCCTATAGTTGGTGTATGGCACATCATAAATAAAATATAGTATAATAATCTAAGCTAGAGAAACATATTTCTATAAATGCTTTTATGTTTACAGTCCTAGTACTGAGCAGAGGTATGTCTATGCCCCAAGGGAAGGTATTTTCATTGGAAAATTTATCTGACTGTTGGCTGACCACATGTCTCAAGTCGGACTCTTGTGCATTCTTCATGTTGAGATGGTTTCTTCACCCTCCAGCTTTGATGATGATACCATAACCATCATAACAGAGAAAGAAAAAAGAAATAGATTAGCTAGTTTTCCCTAAAGTAAAAACCCTTGAATTTGCACATACCACTTCCTGACACATCCTATTTGAATAATGCAAATAGATACCAGAGTTATTGTTAACTGGAAACAGATGAGAAGTGATTAGAATTATGTATGTGCACCTAAAATACGGACCTCCATTAGTTAACAAGAGGAAAATGACGGACACTGATAGAAGATGGACATACCAATCATATCTGTTGTACAAATTCAACTGTTTCAGTTATGCATTATGAAAAACAGTTCCCATATATTTCTTACAAGTAATTAATGTGTATTACAAAAAGGCTTATATTATGGAAAATATGTTATACACTTTAATAATATTTCTTGTTTTATTTTTAGAAGTTTTTAAAAAATTCTTTGTTTATTTTATCTAATGATCACATATTATCATAGATATTTAACGTATATGTCAATATTTATAATTTTATGTATTTATATTTATATATTATATAAATATATTTATATATTTGTAATTTTAAGAAATGTAGTACAATATACATACACAAAAGGAAAGATGTTTCCTCTCTCATGTCTTTTTCTTACACATCTATGACTAATGTTAGTCTATTGTACAGCTCCTAATAGGTTGACAGGCAGACATTGAGACCTGAAGTGAAGATCAGCATTTGGCTGGGACATAATATGAAAAAATACTATTTGAATAATGTTTTCCCATGAAGGTGTCAGGTGGTTGTGAGGTACTGAGGAAGAATGAATGACTTTGTATTACAAAGAACAGGCTGGAAAAGAAAATAATAGAAGACATTTTCAAAGTTGAAAAGAATTGTGAGATCTCAGAAAGTTGGCTGAGGAATACAGAACATTACAACCAGAAACAAGTATCTACTTAAACACATCAGAATACAGATGCAATATGTTTCATGTTCAGGAAACGCCAAACTAGCATTTTTATTGTAGAAATTTTACTGATCAAATATTTTATGGAATAAAAATATCTAGGACTCCCCTGACCAATCAAAGAGGTATTCCCTTCCTGCCACTGGGGATTTTTATTTAATGATCTGTTTTGTTGCCTGAAAGAACTAAATAAGACATATTCCTGGAGACACATACACACCTGGCTTATAGTATATAGAGAAACAGGCTGGAACTAAACTACAAGCATCCTCCCTGCTGGCTAGATTTCATAATACCTTAACATGCTATGCAGGCTTCTGGGAGAGAAAATGCAACAGCAGTCTATCCTAGCTATGAATCCTGTGAACAATTATACCACATGCCAACCTGACAGGTATGATATGCATAACCTGATATGATATGATATTATGGGAGTAATCAACCATCCTGACTGGTTTCACAGCCTGGCCCACATGAGATATCTCAAGCCTGGTACAAAAACCTGCTTTAAAAAACAAACAAAAAATAATCTAACCATTGTACTGAGGAGCTCATAGCCCCTAAGAGTAACATTACTATTGTAGCTTAGTTAAATTGGCAGGGTATTCAGGTGTTTCTAAACATCGATGTTTATATCCAACCACAAATTCTACCTTTGGCCTTAATCATTTACAACGAACAATGGTGAATACAGACTCTCAGAGCATCAAAGTGTTCCAAAAAAGAGACTGTTGAGTGAGCTATCTACTGGACACTTACACTACCCCTTTTACAAACATGTATTTTATCCTGCTCTCAACATTTCTTGGTATCCATATATGACTGTAACAACAATTAATGGAAAATAAAGCCTTGAAATTGAAAGAGAGAAAGGAAGCATACATGGGAGGATTTGTAGAAAGGAGAGGGAAGGGAGAGATGATCTGACTATATTATAATAATGAAATAAAAAAATATTTCAGGCCTGAAGAAGAGAATAAGCATATTTTATTATTTTTTCTAAATTCCATATATAAGTATTGTTATAACATTCCACCCAAAACTATTTCAATTCCTACTTTTCCTACACCTCCCAATTCCACTCAAATTAATGAACTCGTCATTTAAATTATTGTTGCTCTATACATATAATGAAAGCATCTGTAACATCTGAAAACATAGAGGATAAATCTCGCAAGGCCCCACTTCTATGTACATAGTTATAGGCAATTAATGGTTGTCAAGAAAGGATAAACAATTTTCTCCAGGAAAAAGCTCCATGTTTATTCAAGTTCATGTTCATCGCTGAACACATATACATATACGTAACAGTAAGCAAATTGACTCAGGAGGTTTATTCAAAGGCACCACTCCCTTGTAAGGCTCAGGGAATATTCCATAAGAAGCAGAGTGTAATAGAGAGAAAATAGGAAGAAGGACAAAAATGCTATTTATTGGTCATGACAAACTGTTGCAAACCTGAGTGCAGAGTACACTCAGGTGCAGGCACTGGGCCTGTTAGATTACGTATCAATGTCCAGTCATGGGTAGTAGGGGCTCATGAAACTCTATCTGTCCATGCTGAATTAAAGGCTCCTCAAACTTTCTAAAAGTTGATTCAGTATTATCAGACGTGTACCCACCTGTGAGCTCACAAAGGTACACTGAGTACCCATGTTCACAGAAATATTCCTAGTTGTATCAGGTGGATCACAAAATAAAACAAAAAGACATGAACATGAAAAAGCAACCTGTAGGAATAAGTGAACTTAACAGAGTGATGAGGGAGACAAGATGGGTTGTAGGGAAACAGTAATCAGAATGCATTATGCAGGATTTATGAAGTTGTTAAGAATAAATTTAATTAACAAAAAAAAGAGATAAACAGGTAGATGGAATTATTACTTTAAAGATATAGATATTCACAAAGTAAAAGAAAAATCTAGGAAAGCAGATTGTATTTATATATTTGCATATATTACACACACATATAATGTTACAAATATGTCTGTGTCAGTTGTGTGTGTGTGCAAGTGTGTTTATGTATGTAAAGAGAAAGAGGCCACATGTCATGAATTTAAGAGGGAGCAAGGCAGTGCTATATGCAGTTTGGAGGGATAAGATGCAAAGGGAAAATGACCTAGTTATATTTCTGATTAAAAAAATAAAAATTAAAAACAAATTATACAGAGACATAGGTTGTCTGGAAATGCTTGGGCAACATGACACATTAATTTTCATAATAATAGTAACATTTTCAAGTTTCAATAACATACTTTTACTAATGGGTAAAATGAATGGTTTAAAGGTAAACAATTAGTAGAACACTTAAGTAATACAAAACACAAAAGGTACTGGACACTATCCAACAAAAATGAATCTTTGTAATCAGAAGCTTGATAAAAATGCTTTGAAAGATTTTACTTGAAATAAAATTATATCAAATTCCAATCTTGCTTTGTTTCTTTCAACTCTCTGAGATACTCTGCTTTGAACCTCTCCCACTGCCCCCAGATCTCAAGTTCTTAGCCTTTTTTTCTTTGATTATCTTTTGTTACATATAAGTATATGCATATTCAAATATATGTATGAGTATGCACATATATATGTGTGTGTGTGTGTAAAACCTGGTAAGTCTGTTTTTGTTGTTTGTGTGTATATAGTTTAAGAGGCAGACCTGTGCACTGGGGTGTTGCCTGCAGTTGTATGTCCAAAGGTGAGACACTGTGAAAGTTTCTCCCTTTCACCTTTACACATCCATTGATATTGCCATTGTTCAGGTCATTTTTGTGCAGTAATTTCTAGAAGAGACAATTTCAGAGCCAGCATCCTGGCATACTTCCTTCTACAGTCTGTTTGCTGCCTCTCTGGCAATGTAGGGAAAATTCTCCAACATAAAGGATTGGACAGTAGGTTATTGACTTTAATTTAAAGGAAAACAGACAACCTAACTTCCATGAAGATCAGAAACTCTTAGACAAGATCACAGAGGGCTTGCTTCAACAAAGAGCATGTGTCCTGCATGTGTTGAGATCCTCTAAGTTTTATACACAACACCAGATGCAAAACTATAATACCAAACAACTTTGTACCAA
>CABHPQ010160387.1:0-13390 GCA_902168405.1 Peromyscus aztecus | reverse complement strand
TCTCTGACTGTTCATATATTTTTTTTCTAATATCTCTAATAAACAATCCTGAGTGTTCAGTTTTGGTCTTTGATGTTCAGAGCAAACAGGAAGGAGACAGATAGGGTCTTTAGGAGCACTGGGGGTTTCTGCTTTCCTCAGCACCTTTGGGAAGGACATAATTCATCTCCAGGGCACAGTGAGCTCCATTACTCTGGACTATACCTTCAGACTTTGACTCTTCCTTTGCATAAGTGGTCCTCCATCTTTTGAAACATTTTTTTTCCGAGAGCTCCGTGAAGTTGACCAAGGAGTCAGGGTGTTTCTTCTCATGCTGTTCCACAGGGCAAGTCTGCATGAAGAAGGTTTATGTAGACATTTTGCCCCGTGGCTTGTTGGGGTTTCCTTGACCCAGGCTGACAGAACTACCTCTGCCTGAAGCAAGCTTTTCCCTGAGTCCAGCAGATTCTTCCTTCCCCAAGGTGAAAATAATGTGCCTCCCTCTTTAGTTTTTTGAGACAGGGGTTTTTTGTGTGTATCTTTGGCTGTCCTGGAATTCTCTCTGTAGACCAGGCTGGCCTCAAACTCACAGAGATCCGCCTACCTCTGCCTCCCGAGTGCTGGGATTAAAGGCATGCGCCACCACACCTGGCCTCTTTCCTTCTTTTACAATGGCCATCATCTCCCTACACTAGAAAGGAGCCTGTATGACCTAATCACCTCCCACAGGTCCCACCTCTTAATAGTATTTCACTGAACTAACTACAGAGGGACACTCATATTCAAACTATAGCATGCAATGCTTACAAAGAAACCCAAGTGTTTCTTCCTCCAGGGGACTTTCTCACCCGCCAGTATCTCCAAGCTTCAACTGTGTCACAATGTACATATTAAGAAGTCATCATCACCAGCCCTACTTGGGCTTCCTGTGTGCAGATTATCCTAATCAACCAGGGAGTCCAAAGTCAGGAGCTGGAATAGACCCAGTTGCTCCTAGCAACTCTTAGGATTTGGACTTTCCTTCCCACTGGGCCTACACAAAGCTGGCATTGTGGAAGAGCCGTCTCTCCTCACTTCTCACTGTGTGAGACTTGCCCTTTACACACATTTTTGTGAGGAGAGAAGAGTTTTTCAGAGATCTCTAGTTGAACTGCAAGCCTCACCCCCCCTTCACTACATAATTTTTTTCCTCTTTGTGTTTGTGTGTGGGAAGGCAGTTTAGTTTGACAGCTAGCGTTTGAGATGGGGTCTCCATGTTGCTCAAGCTGGTTCTAAACTCCTGGGCTCGAGACTCCTGCCTCTGCCCCCAGGGTAGCTGGAACGGAGGTGCCTGGCTTCACAAGGACCTTCTTAGTAACCACTACGGCAGCACCAAGCTGTTCCAGTTCAAGTTGGAGATGCTGTTGTCCAGGAATTCCTGCTTCTTTTCATGCCCTGGGGAAGGCAGAGCTGGATGCTGTGTGGGCCTGGACTCCCTGCAAGAGGATGAAGCGCCTCATGCTTGCCCGCCTTTCTCTCTCTCCATGCTTCCAGCTAGACACGCAGCCCTTTCCTCTTCATGGAACTGGATGTGTTTCACTGAGGAAGTCCTTCCCTTTCTGGTGATGGAGGTTGTTTTGGTGTGTCCTGGCTCTGCTGCAGACTGTTATCCTCACACCAGTAAGGCCTCAGTGCCAGAGCTCTGGACAAGGGCCACTGCTTGCCTTAAAATAGTAGGCACTCACTGGGCCGTTACTGAGACCAATGCGAGCCAGGTTATGGTGGCATGCACCTGTAATCCTACACTTGGGAGGAGGCTGAGGCAGGAGGATTTCTGTAAGTTGGAGGCCAGCTTGTGCTACCTGTCTTAAAAAAGAGAGAAAACAAAACACAAAGGAAATTCTTTGGCCCTTACTCCCAGAGATTGGTCCAAAGGCTATACTAGGAGTTGGCTATGGTGATATTTTCTTTTGTACTTAAATGTTATTTGTATGTTATTAAATAAAATTGCCTGGGGGTCAGAGCTATTAGCAAGCCATAGGAAAGCAGGGCAGTGGTGGCGTAGGCTTGTAGTCCCAGCACTTGGTAGGCAGAGTTAGGTAAGTCTCTGTGTGTTCAGGGATACAGCCAGCATTGGATACACATGCCTTTAATCTCAATACCAACCATGGAACACCTGGAGGTCTATACAGACAGGCCGTGATGAGGCGGTCATGTGGTTGGGTTTACAACCAATGAGAAGGCAGAACAGAAACTCTATATAAGGACTTTAACACAGGAGGTGCTGCTGATTCGGAGAGGTAGGACCACCGCAGGAGGAAGGGTAAGGTTTTAGCTCTTAGCTCTGACCTCTTGGCTTTCTTCCTTGCATTGGTTCTGTGTTTTTTATTTAATAAAACGGTTGGTTACATCTACAGTTGGCTTTTTTTCCTCCTATGCTCTAGAGCAAGCTTATTTCTTGATCTAGTTACACGGGCCTTACCTGCACATCACTGCCACACCCAGACTGAAGAGACAGCCCTGTTCAGGACAGGACAGGGACCTGCACTTTCCAGAAGCCACTCTGCTGACTGGACATCCTGAACAATACTGCCCTAAGTAATATTTACACATGTAAACACCAGCCGAGCACGTGGTGCAGCAGAGGCAGGAAGATGACAAGTTCAAGGCCAGCCTGGTTCTCTATGGCCAAGTCTGGGTTAACCAAGGATACACTGCAAGACTCCCCCGTTCCCCAAACACTTTTGTGTGATTAGTTAACTTTACTGCACATCTAAGACCTTCAAAGAATATCCTTTATTCTGCTCATTTCCTAGGGGTTCACAGAGTCTCCCCTATCATTTGACTACAAAGCATATACCAGCAAATAACATTTACTGTAACAGTGGCTTCATATTCTTTCCTAACGTGTTTAGGCGGTCAGGACAAACTTCCGCCTACACTTGTCCACAGCCCAGGCTCTGTGCTAAGCACTTCCCACTCATCATCTTATTTCTTTCAGCAAGACATGCCTGGAATCCACGTGACCTGAGACCGGCCGCATGTACTCTGGAGGGCTGCAAGAACCTAGCCCTGTCACTAGTGGATCTTTGGGTGACTGCTGGGCAGCTCCTAGTGGTGTTCTCTGAGGAGCCAAAGCAAGCTCTTCTCCTGCAGGGACTACTTACTGCGAACACCTACCTGCACAGTTGTATTTTAACCTGGTTCCTAGAACATGCTTTCCTTTTTTTTTGTTTTTGTTTTTGTTTTTTTGTTTTTGTGGCAAAACCCATTTTTTAGTCTTTCCCTCTATCATGTGTTAAGGTTTCATGTTGTCTAGAAAAGACCTTCCTACATCAGGTATAAAAATATATTTTCTTGCCGAGTGCCGTTGCACACGCCTTTAGTCCCAACATTGGGGAGGCAGAAGCAGGAGGGGGTCTCTGTGACTTTGAGGCCAGCTTGGTCTACATAGTGAATTCCAGGACAGCCAGAGCTACACAGTGAGGCCCTGTCTCAAAGTGTGTGTGTGTGTGTGTGTGTGTGTGTGTGTGTGTGTGTGTGTTTCTTGAACTGTTTTGTTTTTTCCCTCTAGACCTAGTTTTTGGGAAACTGAGGTAGAGTTCTAACTAACAGATAGCTAGTTGTCTCAAAGAACTATTTATTAAATAATCATCTCCCCCGCCTCCCTGCACGTGAAATCATACGCACATCTCGGTGTGCCTGGGTCTGTCTGAACTCTCCGTGTCACCCATCAGTCTCTGATCTGATCATGATGACTGAACTCATGCTGGCAGAGAGTCCAAGCCTTTGAGGACTCTGTCAGACAGTGCCTTGTGCCCACCTTGGTACCACCAGCATATATCACCACTTCCTTTCAGAACTACCTCACATCCTCATCCTGTACTCTCCTAAATGAATGGCAGAACTGGCAGAATTCCAAAAAGTGCCAGTCTCGCTGGAATCCCATTGATTTTATGGGCTGATTTGGGAAGGAGCATGTACTCAGGGTCTTCAGCTGACACTGATACCTTAGGTAGCTTATGGTTTAAAAACAGTGGCAGTCATGATTCTTCTTTGTCTCCATCTGAATTGAGGGGTGGGTGATACCAGGACTCTGCTACATGAGAGCATGCCCCCGGCTGGTTTCTGACTCTCAGGAGAGTGCCTGTGCTGTTTGGTTCTTCACTGGGGACAGGGACCTTTATCTAGACTATGATGCTTCTTTCTAGTCTTGGCTTTCTAAGTCTTCATGAGAGATGGAGTTTCACTTTTACCAACTCTCACCATTTATAGACAAATTCTCTATTAACTGAAGCTAAAATGAAGGCTCATTGAAGCACACAGCCTCCTAATTCTGTCTCCATCCTCTTAATCCCACGTACCAGGAGAGTGATATTTCTGCAGATGGAACAAAGATTAACCTCTCAGCCTTCCACTGGCCCCAGCATGGGTACCTGCCCAAGGGGCCCAAACACATGGCTCTTGGAAGCTCCATTTCCTTTCTAGGGAAAGGAAGTTGGCCAGGAACCCCACAATAGGAACTTGTGAGGAGAGTGGTGTGTGAGCTAAAGAAGCATGGAGGTTGGGAAATACTTCTCACCCCTGCCACAAATCCACATATCACCAAAGGACCAGCGCAGAATGGGTGTGGGTTCCTGAAGTGTTCTCTGGCCTCTGGCCTTGATTTAGTCTCAGGCAAGTCCTTCCTGCCACCCAGCAGTCACTAGCCAGGGCATACAGGCCCAGTGGCACTTCGAGCAGAGGCAGAGAACAGAAAGCAGCAAAGCCCTTCAGCTCTTGGGAGAGCTAGGGATCCTTCCGCTCCTCTGCTCCACTAACAACGGGTCCTTCTCCCCCTTCTCCCAGGGGCACTCTGCCCTGTGCCTCATACGAGGACATGTGGGAATTATGTCACCATAGGACCCCCTAGAGCTAGCTCATAACTGCAGTCACCTGGCTCTGGGCTGCTCCCCCTCAGCCTCCTTGACCTCTTCCGTGTGCCCCCACTCTTCCTACGTCCCATTTTGGGAAAGGGATGGGAGCCTGAGCCTGTGCCCCACTGGGCACCCACTCACAGCCCAAAGAACCTCCTCTCCCTTGTCTCCCTGGCCTCTGCTCACCACGGATGTGTGGGCTGTCCCAAACACAGAGGCAGCAAAAGACAATGCAAGGGCAAAGCCCAGTCTGTCACAGTTCTGAGAGGCAGAACGGGATGAGATACTAGTGTGACTTGTCCAACCCCATCGTGGTGTTAAGAGGCAGTCTCTGTGGATGAACTCTCTCTTCAGGCCACAAGAAGCCCTACCCTAACCCAAGCGGAGGCGGAAGGTGCCAATCTCCATGGGCTCCACAAAGATGTCCGTGCTGTTGGAGGGTGAGGCCAGAGGGTACAGCAAAGTCAAAGAGGTTGGCTGCAGGAATACCACATCCAGGCCATGGAAGAGGCTTCCCAGGGCCAGCTGTGAAGAGAGAGGAGGCTGGCTGAGCTGGGCACTGCCAACACTGGGGAAGGTTCTTCCTTACATCTTTTTTAAGACAGGGTCTCACACTGCAATCCAGGCTGCCCTCGAACTCACAACAATCCTTTCTCAGTCTCCTGAGTGCTAGGATGATGATATTGGAAGTTGCCACACCTGGCTTTCTGTCAGATCCTTAGGTAAAGTAGCTGAGTCGGTGATACACAATTGCAACTCTTGGGAGGTAGAGGCAGGTGGCTCAGGAGTTCAACTCAGCTTTGGCTACATAGTAACATTGTATTCAGCCTACATAAGACCTTGTCTCAAAAATAAAAATAAGAGCCAGGCAGTGGTGGCACAAGCCTTTAATCCTAGCACTCCGGGAGGCAGAGCCAGGCGGATCGCTGTGAGTTCGAGGCCAGCCTGGTCTATAGATGGAGATCCAGGACAGGCAACAAAAGGACACAGAAACCCTGCCTCAAAAAACAAAAGCAAAACAAAACAAAATAAATAAATAAAAATAAGATAAATATAAAAAGTAAGAAGGCAATGACCTTACGAAAGCAACATGCCTCAGACAGGGCTTTGCTGCAATCTACTCAAGCCCAGAGCCTGTCTGGGCTCCTCAGTGTAGGAACTGTTACATCAAGCTGCCTTTGAGAACAAGTCACCAGAGCAAGCAAAGGCCAGCGGACACCGTGAGTCATGCTTTGAAAGGTGCAGTAAGTCGTTTTTCATTTCTCAGATTTCCCTCTTTGCTCAGTACAGGACCCTCCCGTGTTCTGGTTCGGCGCCTTGTCTGAAACTGCTCCTGCCCAGCTGAAAACCACATCAACAGCCTCTCCTTTGTCTCTGGGAGTCCTGTGGTTACACTTGCTCCTCTCATCCTGCCGCCAACCCCAGCCCAGCCTCCCTCTAAGCTCTCAGCTCTGCTCCTGCGGAAGGCCAGGCCGGGCTTCACTGTCCTGACAGGGGCCCTGCCTCCCACACCGGGCCTGCTCACCTTGCCTTGGCTTGTGGTACAGTTGAAGCCTAAGTTCTTGGCCTCAAGGCCACAGTCAAACCCCTTGCGGTGTAAGATGAGGGCAGCATCAGCTGAGGGTGAGGTGTCCTGGAAGACAGTCAGGGGCAAGAGCAATGGAGGTGGGCAGCATTTCTGCCCAGAAGGCAAGGCTGAACAGGGAAGAGGTCGGGGCGGGGTGGGGCAGAACTTGGGGGTAAGGTTTAGCACTCACTGGAACATTTACCTCAGCTGCGAGCGTGCGTAGATTGAGCAGGTGGAAGTCGCAAGGCAGCGGAGAAGCCAGAGGGTGGAAAGAGCGCAGAGTAGGGCTGGTGACCTGCCTCTTGACCACAGGCAAGGCAAGTGGAGGCGTGTTGAGGTACATCGAAGTCAGGTGGCTGAGCAGGGACGGGTAACTGGTAGAGCGCTCATCTTGGACCTGCAAGATGGACCCAAAACAGGTGAGAGAGCAGCGCCAGGCTAAGGGGAGAAGCAGGAGAGATCGGCCAGATCCTTCGAGAACAGCTTTCCTGGGTCACCTGGACTCTGGCTGCCAGGCTCCAGGCCCGGAACCTCCAACCCTTCCTGAGCGGCTACTTCTCACTAGGCTCAATTCTGTGTCTTCTTTAACACTCTCATGAAGAATGTGCTCTTCGTCAGTGCTGTTACCCCACACAGAGAGGAGCAGGCATGCTCAACAGGCAGACAGGCTTCTCATAGCGACAGTGTTCTAACTATCCCATGGCAGGATGCCACACACATCCACAGCCAGCCTGCTGCTCAGGTCCACCAGCTCAAGCTGGTAGGACCACTCAGATAGCCCCCAGGATGCCACATTCACAGGCTTACATGGGACTTTTCTCCACAGCCACTCCATTTCTCTAACCCTGGCACCACCCTCTGAGTGCCTCCCTTCAAGCCCGGGCAGGGCCTATTCCTCTTCCATTTTGCTTTGCAATGTCCTCAACACAGACTGCCACTCCAACTCCATTTTCCTACCCGTGGCTTGGTTCAAGTCACTAAGGCTTCCTGTTTCAACATCTTAAAACTGCCATCCCTACTCTGTCTCCCCACAGCCACGCTGCTGCTTGCGGTCCTGACAGCTGAGGGCAAACCCTGACAGCACCCCTTCCTACTCAGGTCCTTCCGTGGTCCCCAGATCTCTGGAGCCTGCCCTGGCCCTCCCTTCCACCATGCCCTAGGCCAGCACTGGCTCATGGAGTTTTCTGATTAACAAACACCATCTGTCATGGCTTCTGTGATAGCTACTGACCACTTGGAACCACAGGGGGCTTGAATGTCATTTAAAAGACAATTTATTAGTACTAGTTTGTGTGTGTGTGTGTGTGTGTGTGTGTGTGTGTGTGTGTGTTGCTTGCATATAGTCTGTGCACTTCATGTATGCAGTGCTCCTGGAGGCCAAAAGAAGACACCGTGTCCCTTGAATTGGAATTACAGATGGCCCTGAGCTGCCCTATGAGTTTTGGGATCAAACACGGGTCCTCTGGAAGAGCAGTCAATGCTCTTAACCACTGAGCCATCTCTCCAGCTCCCTATAATTTTTTTTTTATTCTTTATTGTTCTGAGACAGGGTCTCACTATGTAGCATCAGCTGCCCTGGAACTCCTGATGCAGACCAGGCTTTACCCTCATAGAGATCCACCGCCTCTATCTCCTGAGTGCCAGAGTTGAAGACACGTGCCACTCACCACACCTGGCCAAGGAGTGTGGCTGGTGTGAGTGAAAACCTCAACTTATTTCATCCTCATTCATTTGAGCAGCTACACGTTTAAAAAAAAGAAAAAAAGGAAGCCTGGTGGTATACTCCCATAATTCTAACCCTTGGGAAACAGAGGCAGGAGGATGAAGGCTAGCCTGGGCTACATGAGACGTTGTCTCAAAAAAAAAAAAAAGTAAGTAAACAGCCTTATGTAACTGGGCATGGCGGCATGTCTGTGCTCTTAGCTACTTGGGAGGCTGAGACTGGAGGCTCACTTGAACTCAGGAGTTCAAGGCCAGCCAAGGCAACAGTGAGGCCAAAATCAAGGTTAACCAAGGATAACCCTTACTACATCAAGAGGGCAGCCCAAGCTACATAAGACCCTGTCTGACACATACACACACACACACACACACCAAAACCAACACCAACCTAAAAAACAAAACTGGACTGGAGACTTAGCTTAGATAGTGGTAGAGCACTTGCCTAACATGTACAGAGCCCTGGGTTCAATCCAAGTACCCAGAAGTGGCCAGGACATGGGGATGGTGGTTGCCATGCTGGCCAGCACTGCTTGAGTCTAAAATCACAGGCTCTCCCTGCCACACCGTCACCGCTGCCTTCTACGTTGTGCATGGTTCCCACGCACCAGAGCTGAGCCTGGTGACCGCCGTTTCAGGCAGCGTCTGTCACCTCCTCAGCCCATGCTGCCCTGGACCGCAGGCCCAGCGAGACCCCACTTCTACGCTACACGCTTACACTTAGGCCCTGCTCACTAGTGGGGCTGGGGCAGCAGCACATTGGCCCATTTATCCTTTACTTCCCACAGCATAGCAGGGGCTCGGCATCTACGGGAGGAGTAAGGGACTAAGCCACACCTGCAGGATGCTAGGCAGCAGACTCAAACTACAGGGCTAGCCTGCTCACCCTAGGCCACCAAGGCCCTCACTGACCCTTACCTTCGGGCTCCTGATCGTGTTGTTGGAAAAGATCAAGCCCCTAAACATGGTTGCCAGTTTGGAGAAAAAGCCAGGCTGGTGAAGCAAAGAAAGCCAAGAGATGAGCAGGGTTATGTCAGGGTTAGGAAATGCTCAGGCTGGGGAGGGGGAGACAAGGGCACTGAAGACAGAGGCAGATGAACATGACAGGCAAGGAGACAGGGTGTGGCTGGGGAGGGACTGCCGAGCTGCATGAGATGGGTCAGCAAATGCCATAGGCCTCCTGCCTCGACGCGGGAATGAAGCTGTGCTGTCTGCCCCTTGCCCTCCGGCTGCACTTGGGAACCCACAGGGCCGAGCCTACACTAGCTCACTGGACAGCACGCCCAGGTATTACCTCCTGGCTCACGGTTCGCCGCTCTAACAGGAGGCGGAAGCGGTTGCAGGTGATCTTGTTGTCTTTGAGCCCCTGGCCTAGACCCCGGTTGTCGTCCTGCATCAGCCGTCGGTCCAAGATCACCTCCAGCTGGCCTGGGGAAGGTCGACAGTAAGCTCCAGGCGGCCAAACCCAGGGCTGAGCAGACACAGGCCTTGGGAGCAGACTCTCCACCTCGGGTACTCAGGGCAAGGCCGTGAGACAGACAAGCCGAGTCCCTCAGAAGAGAGGATGATGGACTCCTGGTACTGGGAGAGCAGAGTGCAGGTGTCTTGCCTTACCTCTCTAGGTGAAGAACAGGAGACCTAGAGAGGGGGTGCTGACCATGGCAGCTGACCTCTGTGACCCGGGAGTAGGTCTTGGGCCCTGGGCCTAGGCCAGCAGGAAGCCTCTTGGGGACAGGCCACACAGAACACAGTAAACAGCAGACGGAAAACTGAGAGGCCCGTCTGTCACACTGCTGCAGGCCCTCATCTGAGGTGGGCTGGTTTCCTCAGGCCGGACAGACTCAGGGCTGACACACGCTCTCTTGCCTCTGCTCTGCCTGGCATCAACTAGAAGGCCCAGCACTCCAGACAGGCATGGATGGCGTTGCCTGTCAGAAGCTAGCTATGGCAGGGACAGGCAGAAGGCATGTGAGGTGAGGCTCAGCAAGGCCTCCAATAAGAGACAGAGGACCACCTCTGTTTCCCATTTGGAATAGGCTTGGGGGAAAGGTCTCACTGCAGAGCTGATGGATGGGAGGAAAGAAAGGCTTTCACCACAGTAACCCACAAGAGCTTTCCCCCCAGAGGGCCAATGCTCCTTTCATCTCCACAGTCCTTACTCTGATTTCTGTATTCTCTCTGGCTTTGTACTCTGAGCAGACAGGCTATCTCCAACCCTAAAATAGGTTCCTTGCATAGAACATAATCATTCCTTAATGTCCCATGTCCCAGAAGGGCAGACAGCTGACTGAGCAAGGACAATGGACTGTATTCAGGAGTGTTCAGACAGAGCCCAAAAAATCCTGGCAGCGGATAGGAGAGCCACATAGAGGAAGCAGGCTTAACACTCACCACCACTGTGACATAGCCTTGATCCGGCACTCAGTTCAGCCCTCACCAGCTCTATGCCCCATAGACAGACAGACCTCTAGGGCCTCAGAGTCCATAAAGTATGCTCATTTTGTCCCAAGGCTATGGAGATCCCTGGGGTTGGGGGTGAGCTTTCACCTTGTGCCTGCCAACTTCTCACTCCTCCAGGACTGAGGAGGGAGCCTCACACCTTGCTCATGCCACACCAGAGTTCCATTATAGAGCCAGTCTCCAGACAAAGTCTTACTAAGTTGCCCAGACTGAGCTCGAATTTAGGATCCTACCTCAGCCTACAAGGAGCTGAGGTTACATGTTTGTGCTACTAGGCCTAGAAATCTTGGTTTGACTAGTAAGAATGTCAGCCTTTCTTTTCCTGACCATTAAGAGGAAATATGTATATTTCTTCTTTCCTAAATTTTACACTGTAACCACTTGCCTGGTGGCCCACACCTTTAATCTCAGCACTCCAGAGGCAGAGACAGGAGGATCTCTATGAGTTTAAAGCCAGCCTGGTCTGCAGAGTGAGTTCCAGGACAGCCAGGGCTACACAGAGAAACACTGTCTCGAAAATCAAAAAGAAAAAGAAAAAGAAAAGAAAAGAAAAAAAAAAAAGAGCTGCATCCCTCGCTGAGAATAACCTTTCAGTGCCCAGCTGCTTCTCCCAAGTGTGACTGACAGGAGCTGTGGATGACTCACCCCCTTTTCAAGATTTGGGGTGGTGGGGTCTAGAGAGAAGGGAGCAAAGGGTAGGCTGGTTCCCCACTCACCGTCAGCGAGGCTGGAGACACCCAGGGCCTGGGCAGTGTGCAGTGTGAGGCGCCTCTGTCTATCTTGGATGTAGGCCATGACTGGCATGGGGTAAAAGTTAGCCTGCAGGGGCAACTTCTTCAGATACCGCCGGGGTTGTACCTGCAGGGAGGAGTTCAAAGCCAGCCAGGAATGGTGTCTGACTTGTGTTCTGAAGGCTGCTCGGTGTAAAGGCTTTCCTGGCTATTTTTGTTTTATTTTGTTTTTGTTGTTGGTTGGTTGTTTTTTTGAGACAGGGTTTCTCTGTGTAGCCCTGGCTGTCCTGCAACTCACTCTGCAGACCAGATTGGCTTCAAACTCAGAGATCGCCTGCCTCTGCCTCCCAAGTGATGGGATTAAAGGCGTGGGCCACCACTGCCTAGCTATATTTTTTAAATTGTGGGTATGTGTATAAATGTGTGTGTTACAGCACACACGTGGAGGTCAGAGCAGAACTCTGTGGAATGGGTTCTCCCCTTCCACCTTTATCAGGGTTCCAGGAATTGAACTCAGGTTCCCAGGCCTGATCAAGAGTCTTCACCCACTGAGCCATCTCACTGGTCCTATACTTGCCACTGGTCCTCGGCCCCCCCCCCCCCCCACACACACACACAGCACCTGTATTGGAAGGCCAAAACAGTCTAAGTTCCGCAGGGCCCAAGAAGTACCTGGAAGCCATTGAGGTCTGTGAAGAAAGTACCCTGGCTGTCAATGTCCGTGTGGATGCGCAGGGCCAGCTCCTTGTTCACATAGTCCCTGATGTCTACCAGGAATGCCATGTCCAGGGACAGACCCTCTACCCCTAGACAGGGACAGCCGGAAGTGAGGTGAGCCAGAAGCGACTATGCCCAGGGAAGCTCTACCCACCCTCCTCCTCCTGGAAGCTCTCAGGGCACTGGTGATTGGATTTTTCCTCAAGAGTCAAGCATCCATGTCAAATGACACACTGCTTGTCAACAGACATAGGGCAGAAGAACAGGTGCCAGCCTGAGGGCCTCACACCTGCCTGTGACCGTCCCCATTGCAGGGCTCACCTGGCAGGTTGTAAAGGCGAACCACTTGGTGAAAGTGCTCGTAATACGCAGCCACCTCCGAGAAGAACGGGCCTTCGGTGACGCGGAGCACAGGGGGCTTCTTGGGGACGTAGGGCTGGAAAGAGAGCAAAGGCCACTGAACCCACAGCACAGAGGACCAAGTAACAGTACCAACCCAGAGTGGGGCAACGGAAGTCCTTGGCTCAGTGCCCTGGCCTGACCACCTGTGCTGAGCAGGCCTGAGCTATGGTTAAGACCACAGGCCACCAACCTCCACAAGGCGATGAACAAGGACAGCAGGGCAAGATACAGGAAACAGTGAGCACTGTAGGGAAGCCGGATCCCTCCCGGGTCCCTCCCGGGCTCTCCCCATCCACCAGGCCCGGCAGGCTCTGTGAGGCGTCAGCTACCTTAGCCTCGCTATCAGGCAGGAAGAGGTAGGCTCCACTCTTATCCTTGGATGTGCGGGTGCCATAGATGAGGACCTTCACCTCCATCTGCTGTTCCTGCTCCTCATCCACCCTTCGGATGCTCTGCCAAGAAACACAGCCCTGACCCCTGGCCCCACACCAGCATGTCAGGTCTCCCCCAGGAGGGCATGGACTGACTTCCCCCAGGAGCCAAGCCCGGTGCCACGGTTGGGATCTTAGCTGTCCCCCATAAGGCCTGTGTGTTAAGGGCTCGTTCCCAGACTGCTGCTACTCAGAGAGGTAGGGACCAGGAGACTCTACCACTTCCCTTCCCCCCCTTCTTTTTCTTGTTTTTTTGAGACAGGGTTTCTCTGTGCAGACCTGGCTGTCCTAGAACTCACTCTGTAAACCAGGCTGGCCTCAAGATCTGCCTGCCCCTGCCTCCCGAGTGCTGGGATTAAAGGCGTGCGTCACCCCCAGCCACCTTAGGCTAACCTTAGCTTCTGATCCTCCTGCTTTCGCCTCCCAATGCTGGGTCACAGGAACCACACTCACTCAGTCCTACGCAGTGCTGGGTCACAGGCACGGCCA
>CABHPQ010160386.1:0-35482 GCA_902168405.1 Peromyscus aztecus | reverse complement strand
GCTCCAGTCTGTCCTTGTTGAGAGCCCCAGTTTCATCCTGTGTGGCTCCTATGACTTTTCTGTGGCACTCTTGCCCTTCATTCCGTTTCTATATTGTGTCGTTTGTCCTCTAAGCATGCAAGGATCCTTGTGAGTGTGTTTTAACCATCAAGTATGGCCTTATTAAGTGTTGTGGAATTTGGTGAGAAGTGTTAGTACTATTATTAAGGACTTTCACATCCATGTTCATCGTGGAAACAGCTTTTTTTTTCTTAAGAGTGTCCTTTCCTGGCTTTGGCATGAATGAGTTTGGAACTGTTAAGTCCTTTCTATTTTGTGCAGTTTGGAGGAGCGCTGACATTTGTTCTTTAGGGGCTGGAATGACTCATCAGTAAGTGCCTGGTCCTGGGCTTTCCTGTGCAGAGTCTTTTTTCATAAATACTTCAATCTTGTTGAAATTTGTATCTACAAATTTCTCAATTTCATCCACATTTTCCAATAAATGTGGGTTTAAAAAACAGATTAATTGGGGGGGGGAGGGTAGATTGGAGAGATGGCCCATCATGTACTGTTCTTGCAGAAGACCTAGGTTTGCCTCCCAGGACTCCCATGACACATCATAACTGCCTGAAACTCCACTTCTAGGGGATCTGATGCCCTCTTCTGACCTTCTAGGTCATAGAAAAGAAATAATACAAAAAGACTTTTATCACTATTTTAAGTTATATACAGTACCTGTGTCTGTGCATGTGTGCCCACATGAGCACATGCTCGCATATGTATGGATACCCTCAGAGGCCAGAGGTGTAGGCTCACCTAGAGCTGGAGTTAGGGGAGTTGTGAGCCGCCTGACCTGGGTCGTGAGAACCACATACAGGTCTTCTCACCTCCTGAACCATCTCCCCACCCGGGCACTCTGGGTTTGGGGGTGTCTGTTGTCTTATCAACTGCTCTTGCATCTGATTTTATTAGTGCCTTCTCTCTCAGTGAGTGTTGAGTTCGGGTAAGAGGATGATTGTCCTTCCCAAGAAGCGGCTCTTAGCTTCGGTGACCCCTTGTTTTATTCTCTGTTTCTGGCTGATTCCTACCAACCCTATCTGTGTCTTATTCTGCTGTCTGCTGCTTTGGAAGGTGCTTTCTTCTCTTCCTGAGCATTGAGTCCCTGTTAGGTTGTCTGAAGTATCTCTGACTTTCTTTTCCTTTTGGATGCAGGAATTTGTATTGATAAACAGTCCAAATCAGGCCCAGACTGTTTAAAATTCCCCATTGAGGATTTGGTTCTAGCCGTATCAACCAGGACCTGACCATGGAGCAGGGCAGGGAGGCCTGCTGCTCTGCTGAGGAGACCTTGACTGATGATTATAAGATGATGATGACCCTGGGCCAAGGAAAGTTTTCAGAGGTCAAACGGGCCTTTCATCTGCCCACAGTATCCTGTGTGGCGGTAAAAATTCTTAGAAATCAGAAGAAGTATACCAGGCTTATCAACAGTGAAATCAGCATCATGAAATCCCTTGCCCATCCCAACATAATTAAATTGTTTCATGTGGTCCAGACCAGAGAGACCACCTACTTGGTGATGGAGCATGCATCAGAGGGAGACCTGTTCCATCACGTCCTGGAACTGGGGTCCTTAGAGGAGAGCGAGGCTCGAAGACTATTTACTCAAATACTGCATGCTGTGAAGTATTGCCATGATAACCTTATCATCCACAGAGACATAAAGGCCAATAACATCCTCCTCGACCACAGGGGTAATGTGAAGCTGTGTGATTTTGGCCTGTCCACTAAGGTCATCCCTGGGCAGAAACTTGGTAATTTCTGTGGCACTTTACACTACTGTGCCCCAGAACTCTTTGGAAAGGAGGCATATGATGGCTGTGCCACTGATATTTGGAGTTTAGGTGTGCTTCTCTTCTTCATGGTGACTGGGCGCTTTCCCTTCGATTCGCACTCTTTTGTGAAGGTGATACAGCAGATCTGCACTGCAGAAGTCAGGGTGCCTCCGCATGTTTCCGTTGATATTCGAGATCTCATCCTCAAACTGCTGATTATAAACCCCGACAGGAGGCTCACCATAGGCCAAATTATGAGGCACCCCATGGTCAGGAGCCGCGAGGTTCGTTCACCGCCTACTTCCACCCAGTCTCTCCCAGGCACCCCGAGCCCTAGCATTGTCAGGGCCATGACAGTCATGGGGTATAAATCTGAAGAAATCGTTGAGTCTCTGAGAGACCAGAAATACAACCAGGTGATGGCCACTTACCTAATTCTACAGCACCAGTCACCTGGGGGAGACTGCTACCATCACCAGGAGAAACCCGTGAGAGCCATGCAGCCAGGCCTTGTCCTCAACCTGGCAGATCTTCACACTTTCCCTGTGTCCTTAAGGAGAGCTACCGAGCCTGCTCCCCCCACCTTCACCTTGCCATCTACGACCAAGGAGGAAGATGAGAAGAATGTCAGGCAGGCTGGCAGAAGGCACAGCATGCCTGCCGCCCTGTGCTGCCAGCCAAAGAGGAAGCACCCTCACCACCTACCCCGCCGGCGCTGTCCTGTGGCTGATTCCCTGGAAATCACTGAGTATTTCACACTGCCCAAGATCGGGTCATTCGGCAACCACATGGCCAGTGTCCAGCCACCTCTCTTTCCGGACACCACCTCTCCTAGGCCACACCAGAGTGAGACTACAGGTGACACAGACAACACCATGTTCTCCTGCAGTCCCCAAGAGGAACTCTGGAGCTCCCAGGAGGCATCTCAGTATTTCACCCCCACAGGCTCCTCCCCTTGGCATACATTGCAGAAAGAGACCATGACCCAGGATGAGGCCAATACTCATGAAACGACCATGACCCAGGATAAGGCCATCACCCATGAAGCCACCAAGACCCAGGAAGAGACCATGACCCAGGATGAGGCCATCATCCATGAAGATACCATGACTCAGGATGAGGCCATCACCCATGAAGCCACCATGACCCATGAAGCGACCATGACCCATGATGAAGCCACATCACAGGAAGCGATCATGACCCAGGAAGCGACCATCATGCAGGTAGAGGCCATCATTCAGGATGCAACCATCACCCCAGAAGCCACCATGACCCAGGTTGAGACCATCATTCAGGAAGAGGCTATCACTCTGGACGTGGCCATGACCCAGGAAGTGGCCATCACCCATGGCCAGCCCAACGATGCAGGCCCAGCTTCTTCCCGAACCCGGAGGCGTCACAGCTGGAAGGGGGTCAAGAAAACAATCATGAACTGCCTCAGAAACCTCTGTTGCTGCTGCCTGCCTCCTGCAGAGAGAGGCCATGCCTCCCGCAAGAACCTGGCTCCAAAGGGAAGGGATCATGGAGTCACCCCCAGAACCAGGTAGGTGCACTTACTTCATTGTATTTGTGCTTCTCCTCCTGTCCTTTGTGATAAATGATGCCTGTGCCCACTCGTGGCACACTTGTGAACTTATCAACCTGTCACTTCAGAGAGACCAATCCCAGAGAATCCCCTCAAGTGTGACCTCAGGCTTGTTGAGCTACAAGTGGACAGCAGAGATGCTGATGAGAGCAGGGAGAGCAGGAGGCGGGGCAAGGTCAAAGGAGGCAAAGATCCCATGGAGGACCAGTGGGGTGTTTAGGCACTGCAGGGCCAGCACAGTAAGTCCTGTGTGTTCCAAAGCCACTAAGAGTCTCCTTCCTGTGTCTTTCTGCTTTGAAGTCCTGAAGAGGTCAAGCCCCAGTTCCATGGCTTGTGAGCTACGGGTTGGGGACCAGTCTGGCTGAGAATCGGACAACCCCACGGGGAGCCAGACCAGATGTCCAGGAGACAGTGTGGACACAGGCCCCTCCTGCAGAGGAAGAGCCGTCCATTCCAGTACTGATCTCTCCAGGTAAAATCCCAGACAGGAAGGACAGGCTTTCCACAGGGTCTTGCTCAGAGGGGAGGGCTGAGGTGCAAAGGGGCCCTAAGCTGTCTCATGGAACAGTAGCCTCTTGCCCTCTTCCCCTGCCTGGCTAAACATCAGAGATTGCCCTCTGGGTAGTGACTGTCCTTTGCTCCCTGTTTTTGGGCAGAGAACATGGCCTTCTCCGTGAGGTGAGACTTCTCTCCCCAGGGAGAGTATTTCTAGTCAGCCTGTCCCACCTGCCCCAAGATGGGTTCCCAGGTTCAGAATGTGGCCAGCAAGCAGCCCTGTAGGACTCCTCTAGAGGGCAGCCTCCTGCCAACCTTTTGCAAGAACCCCCCAAAGTCATCACAGCAAGTAACATTGTTTGAGTCCTCAGACGCAACTCAGAGCAAAGCTTGGGAGAATCTCTACTGGGGAGTGACTCCAGGGCCGGCTGAGTCTCCTCTCTCCACCAATTCTGCCCTCTAGTTACTCACCTGCTGCCTCTCCATGCTTGCTCCTTCAAGGCCACCATTCCCATTGGGAACTGGATTCCGCACTCACTACCAAGTGCCACACCGTGAGGCAGTGATAGGTGTCGTGATATGGATGGAACCAGAAACCCTTATGAGAGGACAGCAACCTGCTGTGGGCCCTGCCTCGTGCCAGCCCAAGTCTGCACTCAGAGGGCATATCTGTAAGGTCTCTTGTTCTTGCACAGGTAAGCAGCCTTTTGCACATCCTTTGGGTGAGTTTCCCAGAAACCTACCCTCTCCATCCCACAGTCACATTGATAAGATCTCATCTTGTGTATCTTGTGTGTTCTTTCTCCTTAGACGGTGCCGACATGCCACAGCACGAGACCCAGAAAAGTCTGTGTGACTGATGTGGATGGTACATCTGTCTGTGTCTCCACTAATGTGACATGAAAACAAGGGTCCTGGGATGATAATCATGCTATGCTGGCTTCTGTGCCCAATAGTGTGTCTTGATAGTGTTCCAGCACTAGGAGAACACATCTGTCACATCTGTTCTGTCCTCTGAGCAACACTAAGCTCCTAGGACAGACATTTTAATGTGCTCAATCTGAGAAGAAAAGAGAGAGAATCTTATTCTACTCTGGGGTGGGAAGAGCACTCCAGAACCCCATGCTTCCCAACCCACTGACAGCAACTCTGGGAAAGTACATTCCATGGGATGATTTGCTGGCCTCAGCCACTGGATCTGCTCAGACAAAACTGAGGAGGACTTCTCAGGTGACTCTGGCCAGCCTGGGAGGGAGATCTGGCCTCTCACATTGTGATCCCCCTAAGACAACTGTATTGTTCACCTGCCCCCTGGAATATAAAGCCACTGGTGAGTATCTCTCTCTGTCTCTGTCTCTGTCTCTGTCTCTGTCTCTGTGTCTCTCTTTCTCTCTCTCTGCCTCTCTTCTACATGAACAACTTCCAGGCAGGTCAGCTGTTCTGTCTTAAACTGGACCCCCAGAGAATCACTGAACACTGAAGATCGCTATAAACAGCAAACCCAAAATGCAAACATAAAATAAAAATTGCAATTGATTGAAATAGATACATGAAATTAAAACCAATCAACCAAAAAAACCACACATAAAACCTTGACTGACCCACCCTAATAATAACAGTCTCACAGAAGCATGCTAAGGGAACACATTCCACCTACAACCAAAGATGGAAATTGGCTTTCATTCCATGACAGGTGTATTAAGTTGTCACATGCACACTTCCATTTTATTTTCTGACATTTGGTTCTGTCTACTTTGGTCAATAGGAATAGTATTGCTACAAACTGTTCTCATCTGCTGGTTTATGTGTTTATACAGAATATTGCCCTATAACTCGGGCTGGACTGAATTCGGTATATAGTCCAGACTGGCCTTAAATTCCTGAGGATCTGCTGCCTCCGTTCCTCTTAGGTGCACTGGAGCACTGTTAGCATTTGTGGTTTAGTCAAAGTCTCATATATCCCAGGCAGGCCACTCTGTGCCAAAGATGACCTTGAGCAGGATCCTCATCTTCTTGTCTCTAACTCCCCAAGGCAGAAATTCCAGTTTTGAGCCACTGTGCCCTGTTAAGTATGAAAAGCTCAAGGCCAGCATAGACAGGAGTGAGTTGCAGGCTGAGTGGAATCCCATCTCAAAAAGAACATGGAAATTCTGAACATTTTGAACTATCAGAGCTGGACACGGGCTGGGGAGATGGGGAATGGCTAAAGCGCCACAGAGAAAAGACGGACTGTGTGAAAACAGGATGGGGCCATGTCCTTATGTCACCTGAGACCTGGTGCTGAAGAGAGGCAAGTGTGGAGTTTGCTGGCCTGAGGTCAGTGAGACACCCTCTCTTGAAAATGAAGGTGAAAGCCGGTGATGGTGGAGCACCCTTTAATCCCAGGACTGGGAGGCAGAGGCAGGCAGATCTCTGTGAGTTCAAGGACAGCTGGTCTACAGAGCTAGCTCCAGGACATCCAAGTAAACTCAGAGAAACCCTGTCTCAAAAACAAACAAAAAGAATTAAGGTGTGCCGGGTGGTGGTTGCACACACTTTTAATCCCAGCACTTGGAGGCAGAGCCAGGTGGATCTCTGTGAGTTCGAGGCCAGCCTGGACTATAGAGCAAGATCGAGGACAGGCACCAAAACTACACAGAGAAATCCTGTTTTGAAAAAACAAAAAAACAAACAACAACAACAAAAATAATTCAAATGCGAAAAATAATTCAAATGCGAAAGCATTTGAGCATTTGATGGATACTCCTCGTCTACATGTGTGCTCATAGGTTTAGAATAGAATGGACAGACAGACAGACAGACACACACACACACACACACACACACACACACACACACACACACCCCTGTGGTCACGCATGCATCATGCACAAACACACACACTCTATGCAGAGTTCTCCAACCCTGTCCTTACCTGTTCCCCCTCACTACTGTCTATTCCTTACATTCATGGCCTTTTCTTTTCTTTGCCAAAGCACATGACTCTTAAACCCCATGGTGGCATAACTACCAGTCCCCTCTAATGAGGAATCCTCTCATTTTTTTCTCTCCTCTTGTTTTGACTCCAGTTTTCTGTCTGTTGTCCAGGCTGCCAAGGACTGGCAACCCTCCTGCCCTCAGTCAACTGATTGGAGGGGATACAGGTATGCACCTGGTCTTAGTGTGTTTGAGGGGTTTTGTTTTTTAAATTATCTATGTAGCGGTGGATGATCTTGAACTTTTTTATAATTTATTTTATTTTATGCACATTGGTGTGAAGGTGTCAAATCTGCTGGAACTGGAGTTACAGATAGTTGTGAGCTGCCATGTGGGTGCTGGGAATTGAACCCAGATCCTCTGGAAGAGCAGCTAGTGCTCCTAACCCCTGAGCCATCTCTCCAGCCCGACCTTGAACTTTTAATCCTTTTGCCTCTACCTACCAAATGTAGGGACTACAGGAATTCCTCACCAAGCCTGGTTTATTTAGTCCTAGGGACCAAACCCAGGACCCCCTGCATGCCAGGCAAGAGCTGTCCCAACTGAGTCACACCTGTAGCTCAGGCTATCCTGGGACTCACTATGTAGCTGAGGAAGACCTCCTGATGGAATTACAGATCTACACCATTGACCCTGAACTTTCTCTCTCTCTTTTCTTTTAACCTTTCTAGGTGACCTAGTGTTTTTATTGATAGTCTTTTGGAGTGCCACAAACATGAGCTGTATCCGATTGCTGCTCTTCTTCTGAAGCTGGTGAGCTGTGATCTGGGCAGGAGGGAGGGAAAGGAGGCTGTCCCAGTCCCATGCCCTCTCAAGGACACTCAGGTCAGTATGCAGCAGTCCCTGGACTGTCACCTGTGTTGCCGGGCAGCTTTGAAGGACTGTTCTGACTAGCGGCCCTCAGGTTGGTCTCCTCTAACTCTCTGTGCAGCTCCGTGGGACAGGATGGAAGGCACAAGCCTCAACCAGCCCATGTCCAGACCTGTAGCTGAGGACACTATGAGATGGAGCCTCACCCCACTGCTTGAAGGTTTAGTCCCCTCACCCCTCGGGAGATCTCATACCCCTCACATTTAGCCAGTTCTAGGGAGTTTGCACATTTTTCTTAAGACTAGATGCTAGAGCTAGGGTGAAGGTGTATGCCTATAATCCCAGGACTCTGGAGGCTTAGTCAGGAGACTAGCCATAAATTCAAGGCCAGCCTGGGCTATATAAGGAGCAGTAGTCTAGCTTTGGTGGCACTGTGAGATCTCTCTCTCTCTTTCTAAAACACAGAAAGTGAACCACAGGACTAGTGTTCCATGTGCCTTGCATGCACACTGGTTCTTGGCCTGGATTCTTGTCCTGCATAAAATAAAACCAGATGGAGCATGCTGGGAATCCCAGTATTGGAGGGTGGAGACAAGAGGATCAGGTAGTTAAGGTCATCTTCCAACATGGAGAGTTGGGGGTCAGTCTAGGAAGAATAACACACTATTTTAAAAGCAAACAACCCCTACCCCCAAATCTTAATGCCCAAATCTGAGAAAACAGTGACATGGCAACCCATAATAACCACATATTCCTTGTGAATCAGACCTTTCTGATAGAGAGAAGAATGTCGGGCATCTAAATGTGTAGTAATTTTTTTTCCTGTGACTCACATCTGGAATTGGCCTGAGCATAGAGTTCATCCCCTGTGCACGGCACTAGGGAGCTGTTCAACAAGAACTTCCTGCAGGCCCTCTGGGAGGCCCAGGGGAGCTGTGTGAGTAGTGCTCCCTGTTGATCCTGTGGGGGGCAGTCAGGAGGAAGGTTTGGAGAGCATGGAGAACCCCCACCTGGGCCAATAGGAAAGGCAGGAAGGCTGTTGGCCCTGCAACCTGTCAGAAACTCTGGTGTTGTGCTACCCCCTTGTGGCACTTCTATACCAGTTCCGTGTTAGTGCACCTGGTTGGCTGAGGTCCCCTGCTTCAACTGGTGCCAACAACTGGGGTGGTTGGGTGGGTTTGTGGGTGCGGTGGGGGTAGGCTTGCACCACTATACCTATCTAACATGATTTTGTCCTTCCTACTTTCATTCCCATTATCATAATAGAGGAACAAATACCTTTCATAGCTCTGCTGACCAGGAGATGGCCTTGAAGAAATTGCATAGACACACACTGCTGTTCCTGACTCTGTTGTTTATAAGGCTAGACGACTGGGCAGCGAGTCAAGAGTGTGAAATCGACACTCTGGGCGAGATTCAGAAGCACAAGAGGACCGGGACAGTGACTGTCTGATTTTACACTACCTGCTTCTTTTGTGAGATAGGAATTCATTCCCCAGGATGCAAGAAAAAGAGTGAGCAGGCTTGCTGAAACTTGTTACCCCAGCACTTGGAGATGGAGACAGGTGCATCTTCTTTTTTGTTTTGTTTTGCTGTTGTGATTTATGTATTGGGTTTGTTTGTTTGTTTTTTCCAAGACAGGGTTTCTATGTTTGGCCCTGGCTCTGTGGACCAGGCTGGTCTTGAACTCACAGAGATCTGCCTGCCTCTGCCTCCCGAGTACTGGAGTCAAAGGCTGTACCACCACTGCCTCCATTTGATGCAAATGCATCAATCTTGCTGGCCTTGAGAAAGCCTGTGTCCAAAACACAATGTATACTGCATCTGTGAATTGACATTTGAGGGAATACATGTGCTACACATATACAAGTTTGAGCATACACGTGTACGTATTCAAGGACACACATGTACAAGCACACAAGTGTAAACATATAATGTGTGAGTGATCTTCACACACACTGAAGTAAAAATAATGATAAAGAAGCATAAAGTTACTTGAAGAACCAGGTAGCTTTTTAGAAGACCTGACCTTCTGTGAAGGAGTATCCTAGTCAGCAAGACCTAGGAGAATGAGACAGGGTGATGCTGCTGAGAACACTGGGGTGGTCCTCTCTGGATGCTCTATGGTTGACAGAGCACAGCAAGCCAAGCTCTGGGGACTCTTATTACTGCTGAGCAGATTCCAGTTGATGGACTGAGAAGGTGATCCCAGCTTTGTTAGCACTGTGGGTCACCTGGATGTCACCTCTCTGCAGCACGAGACGAGGCGCCTCTCAGAAGTCAAGGAGGATGGCCCTGCACTCTGGAGCAAAGGCCACCTTGATAAATTCTATTGGCATTAACCCCTCCTCCAATCATTGCAATATGTTTTCTTTGTTGGAAATAAAATGGCATTGTTAAATGAGCTTTTTGTTGTTTTGAGACAGGGTCTTTATGTAGCTCTGCCTGGCCTGGTACTGTGTAGCCCGTGCTGGCCTTAAATTTGAGGCAGTGTGCCTCGGCTTCCCGAGTGGCTGGGATCACAGGTGTGCCTCATCACTCCCTCTTCAATACACACTCCTTCCTCTTTGTTTCTGTGTATGTGTCTCTGTCTGTCGCTTCTATCTCAACAAGTGTATCATATACCCCAGCTTATCATTGAATTTGTGATGTAGCAAGAGGTGCCCTTGAATCCTGAGCCTCCTGACTGCAGCACTCAGTCACACTAGTTTTATGTATCACTGGGGATCAAACCAGGGTGTTGTGCACACTGGATATGTACTCTTCACACTAATCCAAATCTTCAGCTTATAATGCTCCCTGTTCTTCAACTTTTGACAGTTCTCTATTTGGACTACTATCTTTTGAAAATAATATGGCTGATTAAAAATGTAAGCATAGGAGAGTATAGTAGAACGATAATTCCAGTGTAGGTGGTGCCATTCATGTCTCCTTTATAGGCAGCTCAGTGTTGGGTAGCTGTGTGATGCTGTGCATGTCACTGTTAAGGCTCAGTGGGCCTTGTCTGTCAAGTGATAGTACCTCATCCGTCATGGTGTGAGAAATCTGTAGTGGAAATTCATTCCACCAATTAGCTTTGAGGTATAAGTCTTAGGGCATGGCTTCTGATCCCCGTATGTGATCACTTTTTTTTTCATTAAATTTTCTATTCACTTTTACATACCAACCACAAATCCCCCTCTCCTTCCTCCTCCCATCCCCCAGCCTCCCCCCCCCCAATACATCCTCCATTCCCACCTCTTAAAAGGTAAGGCCTCCCATGGGGAGTCAGCAGAGCCTGGTACATTCAGTTGAGGCAGGTCCAAACCCCTCCCCCCACCCCCAATGCACCAAGGCTGTATAAGGTGTCTCACCATAGGCACTGGGCTCCAAAAAGCCCACACATGCACCAGGGAAGGATCCTGATCCAAAGGGCCCCTTAAGCAGGTCAAGCTGAACACTGTCTCGCCCATGCAGAGCCGACACTACTTCTTGGGGTGGATTCAGATGGTTGGATCCATTTGCTCCCCGGCAGAACAGACGATGGCTGTTCACTAGGGTCTGTGTTTGTGAGTGTATCTTTCCCGTTATTACCTTAACAAATCCTTGTTACTCTCTTAAACAGACTCCTCTGGATTGTTCATAATAAAACTCTGCACTTTTTCCTGTCTTTAGTGCTCTGTGTTTCACGCATGATTAATGTTGGGTGCACAGGAACACCAGGCTGGTCCTTTTCCAGTGCTTGTGTAGGGCACAGCATCAGAGGCTACTTGACTTGGACTCCATTTTCATCATTTTAATACAGAAAATGTGTCTTCTGGTATTGTAGTGGTGACTCGGTTGGTAAGAGTGCTTACTGCTTTTTCACCATAACTCCAGCTCTGCAGAGAGCCGTTTGTCCCTTCCGGTATTTGGGGAGATGGAGTTTCCCTTGAACCTGACAACTCACACACATAAACGAAAAATAAATTAAAATAATAAACTCCCAGTGCTAGAAAGGGTTTAGTAGAGTCAGGGTTGGCAACACTGGGGTGCAGGGATACGCTTGTTTTAGGAGGTTTATGGCCTGTGTCAGTTTCTGGGGATCCAGCTAATGGTTCACCCTCAGGTTCCTTCAAGGCCTTACATAGGAATTTAGTTACTATGCTAAGCTGGGAAATCCAGATTCCAGAAGTTCCTCCATGACCTTGCCTTAGGCAAGCAAGATAAAACAACACCACATTCTACATAAACAAATGCAGCATAAACAAATGCAATACACCTTTACATAGTTAAAGTAATATTCTGCAACGTAAATGTAACACATCTTTATGTAGTTAAAGTACTATTCCACAACACAGCCCTCCTTCCTTTCTCACAGGTATTTGAAGACAGGTCGCTAGATTTTATGAATGACCAAGTAGCCTGCCAGGCACACCGCTCAGGTTGACCATACTGCTTACAGATCAGCAGCACTCCAGGGCATGATGATTCAGTGACCTTTTTAAAAAGTCAGCCACTGCTTTGCATGTGGTACTAAGCATTTTAAAATTTTCTAGGAAGTGCAGCCATTGACCTCTAGTTCATGGAATGCTTCGGATCTCTACAGAACCCTTAAAAGGTGAGGATCTGACTTCCAACAAGTTTTCAGAAAACTGACCTGGCATAAGTTAAACACCACTTTTACAAGCCAGTCAGGGCAGCAGGACACACAAACATAGTACTCGTCACACGAGGTTCTGTCCCCACAGCAGTCAGTGGATCCGTGGAGCAAAAGCCTGAGGACGTGGACAGGGGGACCCAGCATTCTCTGTGGTGCTCAGTGCTCCAGACTCCAGACACCCGTCCACCAGCACTGCCTCAGCTGACCAGTGAGCTCCAGTCTCACTCCTGCGTGGCTGACCCAGACGCAATGGGGACCACTTCTACACAAGTCTTTCCCAAGTCAGGAACCTGTGGTGACTAACCTGGCCTTGTCAGCATCACACTTTCCCCGGGCTGAGAGGCTGATGTCGATGTTCTGGGGGCTAACTCATCAGAGGCTTCCTCAAGGTCACATCAGCAGTATTTTGCCAGGTGTGGTTCCTACAGAAGAGGCGTCAGCCTTTGTACATGACCATGATTCAGCAGGACCCACCTCCTCCCAGAGATTTTTTGCTTCAGCAACCCCTAGCCCAGTTGGTCAATTGTTTAGCTAGATTTTGTAGAAGGTTTTGGATTTCTTGTCAGAAGGCAACATTCTGCACCCCTTCTTCCTCCTCCTGTAAAAAAGAAAAGGATTTAGGCTGATACTCCACTTCTTGGAAGAAAAAGCCTTGTCGGCATAGAGATGTTCAAACTGTAGTTCATTTCAGGTCTGGCTGTCCAGTTCAGAATCCATGCTCCCTGGATGCCCCTGGAGCCACGAAACACAACTGCTAGTTCCTCACTGAGCTACTATATAGCTGTCTTCAGTAACAGCTAGGTCTCACTTTTCTCAGGACCGTGTGCGTGCATGCTTGCGTGCGTGCGTGCATTCGTGTGTCTGTCTGTCTGTCTGTCTGTGGTGTTGACATATGCATGCATGCGAATGTGTTTGCAAGTAAGCATGAATGTTAGCCATCAATTTTTGGTGCTGATCTTCAGGTGTAGCCTACCTCTTTTTTTTTCCCCAAAAAAGTATGCTTCATTGGTCTGGAAACTCACACCATTGGCCAGACTAGCTGTCTCTGCTTTTCCAGAGCTGGGGTTGCAAGCATACACTACCCTGTCTGGATTCATTATTATTATTATTATTAGTAGTAGTAGTAGTAGTAGTAGTAGGATCATTATTATTTTATTATTATTAATGCTTGGGTTCAGGGCCTAGAGCTCAGGTCCTCATGCTTGCCTGACAAGCACTTTATGGTCTGAGGATCTCTCAGACCAGCACTTTACTCTTTCCTGAAGTCTTGATGCACCTTCATTGTCTGTATCTGATAACCTGTCATCCACAGTTCCATTCTGTAGCTTTGCCAACATTGTATAGTCTGTATCCCAGGCAAGGCTGACAGTAAATGTTACACCCGCTGATCGGCAGTCTCTAGTGAATCTGAACTGAAAATAAAGCCTCCATTTTGTTTCTGAAGATCACCTGAATTCAGTGACATTTTAAACAGCACAAAATGCCAAGTAATGGACCCCCTTCACTTGGTGCTTTAGAAATGTTTGGGGGCTGGAGAGATGGTTCAGCAGTTAAGAGCACTGGCTGCTCTTCAAGAGGACTCAAGTTCAATTCCCAGCACCCACATGGCAGTTCACACCTGTCTGCAACTCCAACTCCAGTGAATATGGCCCTTCACACTGACATACATGTGGCCAAAATACCAGTGCACATAAAAATAAATAAATCTTTAAAAAAGGAGAAATGTTTGGAATAGAGCAGCTCAGCCCTCAGCAGACCATCAACACTAGCATACAGAACAACCCAATAACAGTGTATGTGTGACTCCAGTGTACACTCCGGCCCAACACCGGAGCACTGCAAGCCCTGGACTCATCTCCACGAGCCAAAACTGACTCTCCCCAACAAGACCCACTGCACACCACTGGGAAGATGAATGACTACAAAGAGCTTTAGGGACAAGCACAGGATCTCAACTTCTCACACCCGACATCTGAAACACCTATGCTCTGGTGAGAAAGTTCACTGTGGTCAGGTCTCTTGCTGTAGATACGGCAGGAAGTTTACAGATGTCTGTCCTCAAGTCACCCTCTTGGGCCCATAAGCTGAATGTGAGAACCCTCCACATCACCACTGGAGGTTGACCGTTTTGAGTCACTGGTCTTTACTCCCCCCAAAATGAACTAGTCCGTTAAAATCACAGACTCCACTGGTGACCACAACGCAGTCCCAGGGCACAGGCCGAGTAGCCTGTCATACACTCCTCCTGGCTTTCTGCTCTTCACACCAACCTTGTCTGCCAGGCGCTGTTTGTACTCCCTGGTGTACCTCTGTAGGAGGTGACATTTCAGGCTCCCGGCCTTGGGAAAATGATTTTTTAGTCTGAGATGCAGCATTGAAAACAGCAAATGAGAACAGTTCTAAAGTCAGAACAGAGAGAGGACAGGTCGGGAGAGGCAGCCATGTCTCACACATGACTTGGCCCCGAACCTGCTCCTCTCTGCTGCTCTGCAGCGCCAGCTCCCCTCCCCTGAGTGCTGAGGATCTGAGGCTTCTGTCTGTGCAGTTCTGTGCTGCTCTGGAGATTTTAGGTCGGCCACTGCGACAGGGAAGACCCACACTGAGGATGTTCTTTTTTTTATCGCTGCATTTCAGCAGTTTCTCAATAAAGAGTTTAAGGAAAGAGATCAGAATGATGAAGATGTACGGAAAATGTCAAAATGAGGCCCTGAGATGTGACCTCTGTACGCAGGGTTCCCGGGGTGCATAGAGTGAAAAGAGGCACACCTTGAAAGCCATTCTCCCCATATCTTGAAATATGATTTGTTGTTGTTGTTGTTGTTTTGAGATAGGGTTTCTCTGTGTAGCTTTGGTGCCTGTCCTGGATCTCACTCTGTAGACCAGGCTGGCTTTGAACTCACAGAGATCCGCCTGGCTCTGCCTCCCAAGTGCTGGGATTAAAGGCATGTGCCACCACCGCCGGGGTTGAAATATGAATTCTTTCTGTGAATATATGTGGAAGATTTAGCAGTATAGAAATATGATCTAAATCAGTGAATTTTTAAAAAGCATTTACTTTCCTTTTAGCTTAGTGTTGTACTTCAGATAGCCCGCTTCCATATTGTACCTATATACATATGTATGTGTATATATGTGTATATATATATATATATATATATATATCAAACAAGTCTCTATTTTATCTATGCTCTCATGGAAATCAAGAGTCTCCACAACCACCACAGGTTAAGGGGGAGTGCTATAAAAAGATTGAGAGGAGTGTGATGTTGTAGTCATTATCTTTTTATCATAAAAACACCTGAGATAGCTAGCTTATAAATAGAAAGTGTTGTTTTGCCTGATAGAGCGGGAGATTTCACATAACCGTCAGTTATAGGAGCATGTCATGGCAAGGAACAGTCAGTGGAGCAAGCTGCTCACCTCAAGGCCTGGACAAACAACAGGAAGTGATGTGCCTCAGTTGGTAGTGGTCGCCTAATGTGCACGAGGTCCTGGGATCCCTCTTTCGCACTTTATAATACTAGATGTGTTGTGACACACGCCTGTAATCCTGTAAGTTGATAGGTGAAGGCGGAAGGATCAGACGTACAGGTATTCTTGACTATGTAGCAAGTTCAATGCTGAACTTCTTGCCTTTAAAAAGATGGAGAGTGATCTTTGTAAGCTGGTACATGCCTTTAATCCCAGCACTCAGGAGGCAGATGCAGGTAGATCTCTGTGAAGGCAAGGCTAGCCAGGTTTACATAACAAGTTTCAGGCCAGCCAAGCTTACACAATAAGAAAGACCCTGTATTGAAAGAGAGAGAAGTGGGGGAGAGGATGGATCTCCTTATTCCTTCAATAATGTGCTAATGACTGGAAGTCTTGACCCACTTGGATCTCGATGGTGAAAGTCCCTAACTTGTGCTTGGGCCTTGTCCCCCACAGCCCCTACCGCACACCTCATGCTTCCCTGGCGACATCTAAGGGGAGAGAGTCCTCCGGGAGGAACTGTGGGAAGGGGAGTGTGGGAGAGTGAGCTGAGCAGCGTCCTCCACTGGGTGTCGTGTAGTGTCCCCCCCCCCCCCCCCCCCCCCGCTTGCTCACCTGGCTGTCCCTAACAGGCTGGAATCCAGGTCCAGGGCATGCCCCTGCGCCCGGCCCACCCCCATCACCTCCCAGCACCCATGCAGCCATGCAGCCACTCTGACGCGTGGCGATCCCGAACCCACGGGTGGCCAGGAAACCTATAGATGGGGACGGGGTGCGTCCGCTGAGCCCCCGGGCTCTCTAGGGGAGGTGTGGAGAAGTGTCAGGGAGAGTTTGAGCTCGGTGGAGAAGAAGCCCAGCGACAGTTGAGAGTTTGAGGCTTGGGTCTCGGTGTCCGTCAGTCCCCAGTGAGGAAGGGCCACGCACGCTGTGCAGCAGGGTCGCTGGGGCGGGGTGGGGAGTGGGGAGCTGCTTCTAATCATTCCCCGAAGGTTGGCGATACCAAGCGATATGTCCGGCGTCAGGGCAGGGGCGGGAGGAGCAGCGAGTAGAGACAGGCGATCGGCGCGTGGGCTGGGTGGCAAAGGGTTGGGGCGGGAGGAGGGCTTTAGGAAGACAGGGGTTTTAGGAGCCGAGTGAAGAGAGGTCAGCGTCAGTCCGTCCAGCAGGCTGGCCTGTGAGTGGGTGGGCGGGGGCTCTGGTCTGCAGTGAGTGTCGGTTCCCGGCCCGACCGCCAGGGGTCGGCCGCGCGCCGGAGTCCGGGCAAGTAAGTCAGCGAGTGGAGCAGGGACACAGGGAGTGGGAACCTGGGAAAAGCTGTGTGCACACATTGGCACACAGCAGGTGTGGCGGCGTGTGGACGTGCGGTGTGAGGGGGCCTTGTGTCCCGCGTCATCGCTGGGCAGCTTCGAGTAGGTCCGTGTCGCCGGTTGTGGTGGCGCACGCCGGTAGGATTTGCTGAAGGAGGCGAAACATGACATGCCCCGTTCTGTAAATCTGGAGAAGAGCCGTGGCTGGCAAACTCACAGATCCCCAGGGTGACCTTACCATAATTACTGTGGTCAATGGTCATATCCAACTGCCCTCTGAATTTACATCTCTACACTCTGAGGTTAGTGAGCTCACAGACCTCATCAGAGAAGTTTCTTATCCCAAGGAGCTGTGTTAACATTGGAAACAGTCAAAATGTAGATAGTGCTTGTGGAGTTCTCAGGCATACATGTGAGAGTTAGAGTACACCTTCCTCTCAGTCTCAGAGATGTTTCTAGAAGAGGATATGTAAAGATTTTAAATTCCAGAGGTGAGGGAGGATTGAAATATAACAGTGTCTTCTGGACATGAGAGTCCTGCTGCACTAAAGAACTCTGAGGTCCAGTCAGTCAGTCTTCTAGCATGGAAGGGAAAGGAGCCCACTGGCCCCTCCCCTAACTGAGAAGTTGTTGACAGTTGATGGCTTCTACAGAGGAAGAGTCAGTTTTCTTTAGGGTGCTGATGCTGGATATATTGAGCAAAACTTAGTGGGTGGCCCCACACCCATGAGCATATGAGAGTGAAATCTTGGCCTAGGTATGTCCTTTAAAAAAAATACACCAATTTTGGATGGCTGAGTGTGAGATCAGAGAGAGTTTTGGAGAAATGAAGGGGCATATGGTCAAAATACAATATATTTATGTATGACATTCTGAAGGAGTTAATTTAAATGTAATACTGAAAACTTTGTTGTTTAGTGCTATTAAAATTCTTATGAAATCTTTTCTCTTTTAAAGGAAAAGTGGGAGACACTCACTGTCACTGAATTCTGCTCTATGACATTGGAAGTCACTGTCACTGCAGTTCAAGGTCAGCTCTATGCACACTGGACTGAAGATTTGGCTGTGGAGCCAGATGATGGGCGGGGCTCAGTGATGCTTGTCAACCATTTTCTTAGTTCTTCAGAAATGTGAAATGCTGCCTTGTGATTCTTTTTTTTAATTAATTAAATTTATTTATTTATTTTATATCCCTACTGCAGTTTCCCCTCCCTCCTCTCCTCCCATCCCCTTCCCCTACCTCCCCTCTGCACACCCCCCCCATCCACTCCTCCTCTGTTTGTGTTCAGAAAAGGGCAGGCCTCCCATGGATATCAGCAAAACATGGCACATCAAGTTGTGGTAGGACTGAGCTCCTCGCCTTGTATTAAGGCTGGGCAAGGCAACTCAGTATGAGGAATAGGTTCCCAAGAGCCAGCAAAAGCATGAGGGACAGACCCTGCTCCCATTGTTAGGAGTCTCACAAGTAGACCAAGCTACTCAACTGTCACATATATGTAGAGGGCCTAGATCAGTTCCATGCAGTCTCCCTGGTTGTTGGTTCAGACTGTGAGCTCCTACGAGCCCAGATTAGTTGATTCTGTGGGTTTTCTTGTGATGTCCTTGACCTATCCTTCCTCTCTTCAGCAGGATTCCCTGAACTCTGCCTGATGTTTGGCTGTGGGTCTCTGCATCTGTTTCTATCGGTAACTAGATGAAGCCTCTCTGATAACTATTGGGCTGGGCACCAATCCATGAGTATAGCAGAATATCATTATGCATCATTATGTTGACTTATTTTTTTCTCGAATTGTGTTTGGTTTTATCCTGGGTGTCTGGGTCATCCAGCCTCTGGGTCCTGGCACTCCAGGCAGTCTCAGGGGTAGGGTCACTCTCATGGCATGGGTCTCAGTCTGGACTAGTCATTGTTTGGCCACTCCCACAATCTCTGCACTACCCTTAACCCTGCACATCCCATGGGCAGGACAGACTGTAGGTTGAAGGTTATGTGGCTGGGTTGGTGTCCTGAGTCCTCCACTGGAAGTCTTGCCTGGTCACAGGAAATGGCCAGTTCTGGGTACCACATATCTACTATTTTTTTTTATAAAGATTTTTTTTTTAAAGATTTATTTCTTTATTATGTACACAGTGTTCTGCCTGCACGCCAGAAGAGGGCACCAGATCACATTACAGATGGTTGTGAGCTACCATGTGGTTGCTGGGAATTGAACTCAGGACCTCTGGAAGAGCAGCCAGGGCTCTTAACCTCTAGGCCATCTCTCCAGCCCACATATCTACTATTGCTAGGAGTCTTAGCTGGGGTCATCCTTTAGATTCCTGGGAGTTTCCCTTGCACCAGGTTTCTACCTGACCCTGAAATGCCCACCCATTCCAGTCATCTCTTTCTGTATTTCCACCCCCCACCCCCCCATCCCCCAAACTGATCCCTCAGGTTCCCATCCCCTCCTGCCCTCAGACCACCCATGAGATCTATTTCCCCTTCCCAGGGAGATACTAGCATTCTCCCCTTGAGCCCTCCTTGTTACCTAGCCTCTCTGAGTCTGTGGATTATAGCATGGTTATCCTTGACTTTGTAACTAATATATACTTATAAGTGAGTACATACCGTGTTTGTCTTTTAGGGTCTGAGTAACCTCACTCAGGATGAATTTTTTCTAGTTCCCACCATTTGCCTGCCAGCTTCATATTTTAGTATAGTAGGGTCATATATTTAGTATAGTAGGGGCAGCCCTAAGCATCCTTATTCGGGCTGAACTGGGGCAACCGGGAGCTTTACTAGGTGAAGATCTAATTTACAATGTAATTGTAACCTCCCATGCATTTGTTATAATTTTCTTCATAGTCATACCAATAATAATAATAATAATAATAATAATGATCATTGTTTTTAACAGCTGAGTAATACTCCATCACGTAAATGTACCACATTTTTTTCAGCAATTTTTTGGTTGAGGGACATCTAGGTTTTTTACAGGTTCTGGCTATTATAAATAACGCTGCTATGAACATAGTTGAGCAGGTGTCCTTGTGGTATGATTGCACATCCTTTGGATATATGCTCAAGAGTGGTATAACTGGCTCTTGAGGGTAGGTCAATTCTCAGTTTTCTGAGAAACCACCACATTGACTTCCAAAGTGGCTGTACAAGTTTGCGCTCCCACCAATAATGTAAGAGTGTTCCCTTTGCTCCACATCCTCGCTAGCATAAGCTGTCACTTGTGTTTTTGAACTTAGCCATTCTAACAGGTATAAGATGGAATCTCAGAGTCATTTTGATTTGCATTTCCCTGATGGCTAAGGATGATGAATATTTCTTTAAGTGTTTCTGGGTCATTTGAGATTCTTCTGTTTGAGAATTCTCTGTTTAGGTCTGTGCCCTGTTTTTGAGTTGGATTATTTGGTTTGTTGATGTCTAGTTTCTTGAGTTCTTTACATATTTTGGAAATCAGTCCTCTGCCAGATGTGGGGTTGGTGAAGATCTTACCCTATTCTGTAGGCTGCTGATTTGTCCTATTGACAGTATCCTTTGCTTTACAGAAGTTTTTCAGTTTCATGAGGTTCTGTTCATTAATTGTCCATCTAAGTGTCTATGCTACTGGTATTCTATTCAGGAAGTTGTCTCCTATGCCAATGAATTCAAGGCTCTTTCCTACTTTATCTTCTATCAGGTTCCATGTAACTGGATTTATATTGAAGTCTTTTATCCACTTGGACTTGAGTTTTGTCCAGGGTGATAGATTTGGGTCTATTTGCATAGTTCTACTTGTCAACATCCATTTATGCCAGCGCCATTTGTTGAAGATGCTTTTTTTCCCCATTGTATAATTTTGGCTTCTTTGTCAAAAATCAGGTGCATGGGGATTTACATCTGGGTCTTCAATTCAATTCCATTGATTCACCTGTCTGTTTTTATGCCAGTACCATGCTGTTTTTATTACTATAGCTCTGTAGTATAGTTTGAAATCAGGGATGGTGATACCTCTGGAAGTTCTTTTATTGTGCAGGATTATTTTAGCTAACCTGGGTTTTTGTTTTCCCACATGAAGTTGAGTACTATTCTTTCAAGGTCTGTAAAGAATTGTGTGGGAATTTTAATGGGGATTACATTGAATCTGTAGATTGCTTTTGGTAAGATGGCCATTTTTACTATGTTAATCCTATCAATCTGTGAGCATGGGAGATCTTTCTATCTTCTGATATCTTCTTCAATTTCCTTCTTCAAAGACTGGAAGTTCTTGTCATACAGGTCTTTCACTTGCTTGGCTAGAGTTACCCCAAGATATTTATATTAGTTGTGGCTATTGTAAAGGGTGTTGTTTCCCCAATTTGTTTCTCAGCCCATTTGTCATCTGTATATAGGGGGGCTACTGATTTTATTGAGTTAATCTTGTATCCAACCACTTTGCTGGAGGTGTTTATCAGCTGTAGGAGTTCCCTAGTGGAATTTTTATTGTCACTTATGTTTACTATCATAACATTTGCAAATGAAGATATTTCAACTTTTACTTTTCCTATTTGTATCCCCTTGGTCTCCTCCAATTGTCTTATTGCTCTATCTAAGATTTCAAGTACTATATTGGATAGATATGGAGAGAGTGGACAGCCTTGTCTTGTTCTTGATTTCAGTGGAATTGCTTTGAATTTTTCTCAATTGAATTCAATGTTGGCTATTGGCTTGCTGTACATTGCCTTTATTCTTTTAGGTATGTTCTTGTATCCCCGATCTCACCAAGAATTTTTATCTTGAAGGGGTGTTGGATTTTGTTAAAGACTTTTTCAGCATTTAATGATATGAGCATGTGTTTTTTTTCTTTCAGTTTGTTTATATGGTAGATTACATTGACAGATTTTCATATGCTGAACTATTCCTGTGTCTCTGGGATGAAGCCTATTTGATCAATGGTGGATGATCTTTTGGATGCATTCTTCCATTGTTTGTGAGTATTTTATTGAATATTTTTGCATCAATACTCTTGAGGGAAATTGGTCTGTAATTCTCTTTCTTTGTTAGATCTTTATGTGGTTTGGATATCAGGGTAACTATAGCACTATAAGGTGAATTGGGCAATGGTTTCTTCTGTTTCTATTTTGTAAAACAATTTGAGGAGTATTGGCATAAATTCTTCCTTGAAAGTCTGGTAGAATTCTTCCCTAAAACCATCTGGTCTTGGGCTCTTTTGTTTGGGAGGTGTTAATGACTACTTCTATTTCACTAGGGGTTATAGGTCTGTTTAAATTGCTTGTCTGATCTTGATTTAACTTTAGTAAGTGGTACCTATCAAGAAAAATTTCCATTTCTTTGATTTTTTTTCAATTTTGTGGCGTACAGGTTATTCAAAGATGACCTAATGATTCTTTGAATTTCCTCAGCCCCTGCTTTTCAGATTTTGTTCATTTGGATATTCTCTGGCTCTTAGTTAATTTGCATAAGGGTTTGCCTATCTTGTTGATTTTCTCAAGGAGTCAACTCTTTGTTTCATTGACTCTTTGTATTTGTTCTCTTTGTTTCTGTTTCATTGATTTCAGCCCTGAGTTTGATTATTTCTTGATGTCTACGTCTCTTGGATGTGATTACTTCTTCTTGTTCTAGAGTTTTCAGGTGTGCTGTTAAGTTGCTAGTATGAGATCACTCCAGTTGGTTTTTTTTTTTTTTTATGTAGATACTTAGTGTGGTGAACTTTCTTTTCATGAGCACTTCCATTGTGTCCCATATGTCTGACTATGTTGTGTATTCCTTTTCCTTGGATTCTAGAAAGTCTTTACTTTCTTTATGTCTGTCTCAACCCATTTTCGTTCCAGGAGAAAGTTCCACGAGTTTGTGAGCTTTCTGTTGTTTCTGTTGTTGTTGATATCTAGCTTTAATCCTTGATGTTCTGATAGGATGCAGGGAGTTATTTTAATTTTCTTGTATCTGTTGAGATGTGCTTTGTGTTTAAGTATAGGGTCAATTTTGGAGAAAGTTCCATGAGGTGAGGAGAAGAAGGTATATTCTATTGTGTTTGGGCGAAATGATCTAAAAATATCTATTCAGTGCATTTGTTTTATAACATCCATAGCTCCAGTATTCCCTTGTTTAGTCTTTGTGTGGATGGCATGTCCATTGGTGAGAGTTGGGCATTAAAGTCTCCCACTATCAGTTTGTGAGGTTCAGTGTGTGATTTAAGCTTTAGTAATGTTTCTTATACAAATATAGGAGCCCTTTTGTTTGGGGCATAGGTTTTAAGAATGGAAATATCATCTTGGTTGAATTTTTCCTTTCATGAGTATGTAGTGTCCTTACATACCTCTTTTAATTAGTTTTGGTTTGAAGTCTGTTTTTTTAGATATTAAAATTGAAGCAGATGCAGAGATCCACAGTCAAGCACTGGGCTGAGCTCTAGGAGTCCAGTTAAGAGAGAGAGGAGAGAGATTATATGAACAAGAGGGGTGGTGAAGATCATGACAGGAAACCCACAGAGACAGAAGACCCGAGCTCCTGAGAGAACATGGACTCTAGACCAACACTAGGGAGCCTGCATGAGACTGACCTAGGCCCTCTGTAGGTGGGTGACAGTTGTGTAGCTTGGTCTGTGTGGGGCACCTAGCAATGGGACCAGAATCTTTCCCTGGCACATGAACTGGCTTGTTGGAACCTATTCCCTATGGTGGGATGCCTTGCTCAGCCTTGAAGCAGTGGGGAGGAACTTGGTCCTGCCTCAACTTGATATGCAATGCTTTGTTGACTGCCGTGGGAGACCTTACCATTTCTGAGCAGTGGATGTAGGGGTAGAAAGGAGCTGGAAGGAGGGACTGGGAAGGGAGGAGGGAGGAGAAACTGTGGTTGGTGTGTAAAATAGATTTTAAAAATTAATAAAAAAATATTAAAATGGCCACATCAGCTTGATTCTTAGGTCCATTTGCTTGGAATATTTTTTTCCAACTTTTCACCTTGAGGTAATGTTGATTCTTGAGATGAGGTCTAAATGCAGCAGAAGAATGGATCCTGTTTTCATATCCATTCTGTTAGTTTGTGCCTATTTATTGGAGAATCGAGTCCATTGATATTGAGAGATATCAATGACAATGATCTACTACTTGTTGGTGGTGGTCCTGGTGGTGTGTGTGGATGTGTGTGTGTTTCCCTTCTTTTGATTTTGTTGGTCTGAGATTATTATTTCCCTGTGTTTTCTTGGGTATGGTGAACTGTAATACCCAGATCACAGGGACCCCCAAAAGACCACACAGAGACCGAATCCCATATGTAAAAGCAAAGAACTTTTATTTCAAGCTCAGCACTTGGTCTCTCTGGCCAATGCAGCGGTGAGAGCAGCGAGCCCCAAGCCCAGGCAGGGTGGGGTTTTTATCATAGCAGAGGTTGGGATGAGGGGATTTCCAGGGTTCAGGACCCTATTTGACTGACATTTGTCTAGGGGTATAGGGAATGTTTGCAATGTCAGATAAAACCCTTAGATGCAGGCCCTCCCAAGCCTGTCATGGCAGTTGTGTGGTCAAGCTCTTCTGAGCTCCCCTCATAGAACCTCCTTAGGTTGGCGTTTTTCTTCTAGTACATTCTGTAGGGCTGGATTTGTAGATAGATATTTAAGGTAGTTTATTTTCTCCATCTATGATGATTGAAAGTTTTGCTAGGTATAATATTCTGGGCTGTGGTCTGGGATGTCTTAGAGTCTGCAACACATCTGTCCAGGTCCTTCTGGTTTTAGAATCTCCATTGTGAAGTCAGATACAATTCTAATAGATCTGCCTTTATAAGTTACTTGGTCTTTTCTCCTTTCAGCTTTTAAAATTCTTTCTTTGTTCTCCATGATTAGTGTTTTATTATGTGCTGAAGGGATTTTCTTTTGTGGTCCAATCTATTTGGTGTTCTGTATGTTTCTTGTACCTTTATAGACATTTCCTTCTTTAGATTATGAAAATATATTATTTTGTTGAAAATATTTTCTGGGTCTGAGCTGGTATTCTTCTCCTTCCTCTATTCCCATTATTCTTAGGTTTTGCCTTTTCATAATGTCCCAGCTTTCCTGGATGTTCTGTGTCAGCAGGTTTTATATTTAATGTTTTCTATGACCAATGTATCCATTTCTTCTACTGAACCTCAAATGCCTGAGATTTTCTCTTCCATGTCTGTAAGGCTTATATCTGTGGTTCCTGTTTGCATTTCAAAATTTTTTATTTCCAGAATTCTCTCAGTTTGTATTGCTTCTATTTCCATTTTTAGGTCTTGAACAGTTTTATTTCCTTCCACAGTTTGCATTTTCCTGGATTTCTTTAAGGGATTTATTCACTTCCTCACATTGTTTTTTCCTGGCTTTTAAAAAGGTATTTATTCATATCCTTGAACCATTTGTATTTTCCTGAATTTCTTGAAGGGATTTATTAAAATCTTTAAGTACTCTACCATTAGCATACAAGTGGCTTTTTCTTGTGCTCCTGCTGTATTGGAATATTCTGGACCTACTGTGGTATGCCAGCTGAGCTCTAGTGGGAACATGTTGCCCTGGATGTCTTGACTGTATTTTTATGCTGCATATAGGCATCTGGGATTAGGATGATTATAGATCTAGGAGCTGATTTCTGAATTTGTCTTTGTTGGGTAGGTGTTTTATGGTTTCTGTTGCCTCTCTGGATTTTTGGAGAGTGTGATGGCTGTGTGTTGACTGATGGGACAATTTCTTCTTATCTTATAATTGTGGTCACTGAGGATTCCAGGTAAAATGTGTTTCTTGATATTGGGAGCTGACACTTGGGAATGAGGATAGGCTAGGAATCTGAAGTGGTTCACAGCAGTGAGAAGAGCAGAGTGTTCAACCAGGGCCTGCTTATTTTGTTTCTGTTTGTTATGTTTATTTCCATGTCCTTGGAATGGGAAGGGGTAGACAATGAAGAGAGGTCTCCCCAGAGGGTCTGCTACAGCACTGGGTCTGAGACTCGGGGACCGGATCTAGAGGAACAGAGGGAGATGGGAAGATCTACAAACAGCCCATCTGCTTCCATGGCAGGAGCAGTCTGTGGGTTAGCAGGAGGGGCCTCATGGAGTTGGGGGCTGGGATAAAGTAGTAAGTGGAGAGAGGGAGGTTAGGAGGGGAAGGACTGTAGGACCTAAAGGAGATGTGGGCAAAGGGGGAAGGAAGGTTGCAGCAGGTGTTCTGTCCCAGTGATAGGGATGAGCCTGGGGTTTGGAATTTGGAGGAGAGTGGAGAGAGGTGAAGGTCTTCAGTTAGCTTACCTGTTTCCCTGGTCTGCTCAGCAGGTGTGTTCATAGGGATTGTCTGCTGGTGTTGGAGACTGGGATAGTGGGATGTGTTGAGGAAGGGAGATGGAGGAGATTGTAGTAGGTAGCCATTCCAGCTTTGATCTGGAAGTTCCAACCCCCATTGAGGCTTCAGCAACTGTCTCGCCTACAAGGCGGGGCCAAGGGAGGACCCTAGAGACCCGGAGTTGGATGGGCCAGCTCTCTCTGTTTCCTGCACCTGGACGAGAGAGGTAGATCAAGGGGAGCTCTCCAGAGAACACCGCTGGACTGCGCCGTGTCTGTTCCAGAACCCGCCACCTACCTATCCCTTCATTTGTAAGTTACCCACTAAATAAACCTTCCTTTTAACTACGTGGAGTGGCCTTAATAATTTCACCAAACCCTGCAGCAGGTGTTCTGCTACAGATTAGGGAAAGCAACTTGGAGATTGGGACTAGAAGAGCAGAAGGAGAGGAGAGGATTTGCAGTCAGCCTATCTGCTTCTCCAAGAGGAGTGGCCTGTGGGTTGTCAGGGGGTGGCTGCTGGAGTTGAGGGCTGGGATAAAGAAGCAAGTGGGGGGGGGTAGAATCAAGTTAGAAGGGAAAGATCTGTTGGAACCACAGTAGATGAAGGCAGGGGACAGGAAAAAGGGAAGCAGGTGTTCTGTAGCAGAGCTGTGGGGATGAGACTGAGAGACTGGTTCTGGAGGAACACAGGGAGAGAGGAAGATATGTAGTAGATGAAGATTTGCCTGATCCCTGTCAGGAGTCCATTCTACAGAAAGCTTTTTGGAGCTATTTCATGTATACGGTAGAGAACCTTATAGCTACTAATTTGAATTAACTTACAAATGAAATTTTATTGAATATTCTTGCTGTTTGACCTCTCACTTCTTTAGTGTCCAACACAAGTAACACTCCTCAGTGTAACCTTTTGGGAGGTTGGCAGACGTCCTTGGTTTCTGATGTGCTGATGCACATTCCGCTTGTTCTTGGTCCTCCTGTCATTGCAGAACACTGAGGTCTGGTGTCAAGAACGCATGCCTTGCATGTCAGTGTGCTTCCATCTATAGACGAGGCTCTTACTGCAGATGTCAGGAATGGAGCCAGGGGTGGTGGTCCCTGAATCTCATCACTTGACAGACAGAGACAAGCAGAGCAATGTGAGTTGAAGGCCAGGATGGACTGTGTACCAAAACCTGGTCTCAAAAATAAAACCAGATATTACAAATGGACAAAATACTGATTGATTGAACAGTTATACGTGTCAAATATTGAAAACAACATGTTAAGTCTGCTATTGTTTGAGCACTCAAGGTCCTAGTTGGCACCTAACGTGCAATAATATAGGCATTCTTTGATTTAGCCAGAGTGTCTCATTTCATTGGTTTTTCCACAATGAATTATATACACCTCAAAAGCTTTCTTTCTGACGTGGACCAAGGATCCACATGATTTGCATAAAAAGTGAAAAATACTATATTAAGTATGTGGACACCACAAAAGCATTGTATGTGCATTTGAGGTGTGGGAAGATAGTTGCATGTATATCTAAATATAAAAGAATTTTTTTTTTCCGATGCATAGATAGTCTATGCACCGGGGACTCGAACCCGGCACCTCCGGGTCCAGAGGCAGAGACCCTAGCCTCCGCGCCACCGCTCGGGTTCACATAAAAGAATTTTTACAAACCATATTCATAGGATAATTGTTGACTTTCTGGGGGTCTGACACACTCAGGTACCTGTATAAATCTGAAACAAAAGGCCGATCAGATTTCTGCTGCTCCCACGAGAAGTGAGCATGCTTACAAGCCTCTCTTCTGTGTTTCTCTCCTTCCGGATGAGGGCAGCACAGTAGGGATGGATTTAATATGAGAGACGGGGCTTGAGGAAATGTGTGGGTAGACCGGGGTTGTAGGACAGGATAGAGCATATATCCTGGGATGTCAGCTGATTTAAAGGTTTAAGATATGGGCTCCATGTCACCATGGACATGTCCTACATGATGCTGTAATATCTGTGATTGTGATTCCTTGTGAGAAGAGAGATCTGGGGGGACAGGCAGAAGTGCCCAACCAAAATAGGCAACATGAAATATGTGTCATTGTGTAAATATTATAATATTGAGTATTAAACCCAGCCTAAGACTTCCATTAAATAATTCTAAAAATTTTATTTTACCATTTTTAAAATAAAAATAAAATCACTCTATTTTCATACTCCTTTTCTCTCTCTTACCATTTTAATTCTTTCACTCCCCCTCAAATTCATGTCCCCTTTTTATTTATAATTGATATTTATCAATCAAAAATTGCATAAACGTATGCCAACAATGTGCCAAGTCTGCTCAGTAATGCTTACATGTGTATGTTTTCAGGTCTGAACACTAGATATTGGGTAGTCGGTTGTGGGGCTCATCTCCTAGAAAGACCAATTATTCCTCTCTCAGGAGTGTTTAGTTGCCTATAGCTTGGGATGAGTTCCCATGAGGTTTCTCCCATCCACACTAACATATCCAATGGCATTGTCCTTGTGTAGGTCTTTTCTAGGCAGCCATATTGTGGTTTCTTGGGTCCATGTTCCACATCATTTCTAGGAGACACTAGCCCTGTGCCTATTAGGATAAATATGGAGAATATAGTCAGGAATTACAATGTTTTAGTAAAGTGATAATAATAGGTTCTGCCATAAGATCCATGCCTGCAGTAGCCATGGGTAATTGGCTAGGATTTTAGTAATAGGTAATATACCCCTCCTGTTTAACAAGCCTTAATTTAAGCCCTATCATACAGACCAGAATCTGCCATACATGGGTGCCAGTGCTGCACCCTTTGGGACACACTGCCATGTGGGTCATTTTGTGGTTAATGGGTTAATCACTGTTGAATGCTTCTGGTCCTTGGCAGTTACTATAGCACCTGCCAGGATTAAGAAACCTAGTCCTCCTGCCGGGTGGCGTTGGCACATGCCTTTAATCCCAGCACTTGGGAGGCTGAGCCAGGCAGATCTCCGTGAGTTCAAGGCCAGCCTGGTCTATAGAGTGAGCTCCAGGATAGGTACCAAAACTACACAGAGAAACCCTGTCTTGAAAAAAAAAAAAGAAAAGAAAAAGAAAAAGAAAGAAAGCTAGTCCTCATGGAGAAGGTTTTAGTGTGACATCAGCCCAAATTCTCTAACGTCCCATGTCCCAAGACATTGGCATTTTCAGAAATAGGGCCTTGCCTTCAATTTCTGGGAAGTGACCAAGGGAAGCAGCTCTTTTATAATATTTAAAGGACCAGCCTTAATATTATACATCCTAGGGGCTCAGGAGAGAAAACTATGAATGGCGAGGACTATTTTTGGGAAATAGAATCTCAGCACACCGAGCTCTATAGTCCACTTGCTTTAATTCCTCTGGGATAACATCCTATTTACACAGCTTCAGTTCTGTTCTCGTGCCTAGCTGCTTTCTCGCCTGATTTCTCTCTATATTTATCTACTGTTCCCTCTAAGTTCTATCTTAATTCTCTCGTCTTAATTCTGCCTCATCTAGGTCCTTTTCATCTCATTCTTACCTAGTCAGTACTTCCCCATCTGACCCTTCCTCATCTTCCATCTTGTCCACACATTCTCTCTGGTCAAAATCCTCTTTATCCCTCTCCGTTTTCCATCTCTAAGTTCTCTCCAAGTCTCTCAGGAATCCAGTTATAAACCCAAGCAATAGCAATCCCCTGGTCAAGAAGGTCACCAGGCTTGAATTCTAAGGGGTCATTAAAGTAGGTAAGAATTTTCCTCAGGCAGTGACCACCAGGATTTCTCTCACAATCCAAAATGGGAGTGGCAAAAGAGGAAGTCAACTGAGTGTTAATGACCGGTTAGTATATGAAAAGGGGGATCTATGTGCTCAGTCTATATTCCGAGAAGTGGTTAGGTAAGAAGTTAGGGGTCTATAAAGTTAGTAAGGCTGTAAGAAAGGAGGGTCTGAGCTAAATTGTGTAAAGCTATTACTTAAGGTCCACCTGACCTAGGCGGTGTCTCCTTGTGGAATTTGCCTTAAATCAGGAAACTAGCACGTGGTGATTTGGACTTTTATTTCTGTTAGTACTTGAAAGTGGCTAAGGGAGATATCTGATTCCAGTGCTGAAAGGGGAGAAACGGATGGGCTGGGGGAAAGGAAGCCTTTCCTGAGGCTGTTCCCCAAATACCTTGAATGTGTATGTCCAGAGAGTGATCAGTCCACACTGTTATCCCTTCTTAGGGAAAAATCAATTGGGAAAACTATGGGCACACATGATTTTCATAACAGAATACAGCTGATATATAACAAGCCAAATAACACCAAAAGCTCCTTGGAATTTGGCTTCCCCTGAAGGAATTTCTTGATCCCTTCAGGTAGTGGGTTTGCCATAACCAGCTGAGTTCTTATAATATTTTCCTGCAGTCCACAGCAAGCAGCATTACCTTATTTGTTTTGGAAGTCTCCTTAACTCCCATACATACCAGCAATCCAAGAGAGTTTTCTCATGCCAGGGTCTTTGTGTTTGAGGGTTTGGCTTGGGGGGGGTGGTCTTTTGTTTCAGAATACATTTTTGTCTTTTTTGGGGACTTGGTTTGTTCGGGGATTATAGAGACAGGGTTTGATCCCTGACTCCTGAGATTTAGAGTGTGTCCTCATCTGCTATGGGTTCGTATTTTGACAAGGCTCTTTCCTATCAGGCTTTGTCCTGGGGGTCTCTCATTTAGGTTTCATCCAGGTTCCTTTGATTTCAGGTTTAGCCAGGTGTACTTTTGTGTTAGCTTTGAGCCCATACTTAAAATACACATGTTTAGTGGTAGGACCAACATGTACAGTCACTAAGGATCCCTGATGGTGTTTCTCAAAAAAAAAAATTTTTTTTCCGTTTTTTTTGAGACAGGGTTTCTCTGTGTAGCTTTGGTTCCTGTCCTGGCCTCAAACTCACAGAGATCCACCTGGCTCTGCCTCCTGAGTACTGGGATTAAAGGTGTGTGCCACCACTGCCCAGCTCTCACCATTTTTTGAATCCCCAAATTGATCCATCAAAGGTGAATGAACAAGCAACGATATAAAATCTTGGTTAAGGTGACCTGTAGTGGGTAGCCATTCCAATCTTGATCTGGAAGTTCTAACCCCCATTGAGGCTTCGGTAACTGTCATGCCTACAAGGTGGGGCCAAGAGAGGACCCTGAAGACCCGAGATCCGGATGTGCCATCTCTCTTGATTCCTGGACCCTGGACACTGGAGGTAGACCGAGCAGAGTTCTCCAGAGAACACCGCCGGACTGCGCTGCGTCTTTCCCATACCCTGCAACCTACCTATCCCCTCATTTGTAAGTTACGCCACTAAATAAACCTCCCTTTTAACTACGTGGAGTGGCCTTAATAATTTCACCAATAGTGACCCAATTATCCTTAGGAAAGATGATGCCATCCCTGGAAAGGTGGTTCTGTATCTAACTCACTGATGTTTAAACACCCTTCCATCTGATGCTACCCCAAGTATATTGCATTCAGAGTCTTCTAGTTTCTTTCCAGGAGTGGAAGCAGAAGGTTCAGACCTCCTTAGAATGTCATGTGATAGTTACTGCAAGAGCCAGCGAAACATAAGATCCATGGCCTTTCTTTTCATACAGTCTGATGGACCCTCATATCTCTGAAGGGAAAGGATGTGTGCATGGGGAACAGAGTGAATCAGACTTGGCTGGGAAGGGGGAGCCCTGTGACCATGGATGTCCAACTGTAAGGAAGGGACATTGATGGACAAGACAGTCAAAGCCATAGGATGTTTTCCACAGAAATCCTGCAAAGTCCCTGGGGCAATGGGAAGAATGTACATTGACCAAAGACCACAGGAAGGGAGGCAGAGGTGTATGTGGCTGGATAGTAAACATACCAACAAGTCTGCCACCTAAACTTCACAAGATCATCAGGGACAAGTCTAGAGTTGCAACATGTCAGCCTCTAGTTCCTCTAATTGAAGGAGCACAGCACATTTCACTGTTCCTTTAACAGGAATCTGGACCTGACTGTGTTTAGGGTCCATGCACGGGATTTCACTGGGAGTGCACTCATCCTCATGTGGAGTCTCACTGGAAAACACTTTCCAGATTCGTGGTGCCCTGTGAACCACACAGAACCTTTGTTCCTTCTCTGCCTTGCAGCCCTTCATCAGCAACTCTCTAGAAACTGGTGCTAACCGATTTTGGAGCCGGAAGGAGTGGGTAGCAGCCCCTCCCACTAGGAAGTTTTATCACAGAGATTTCATGACTAGGGAAGCACTCCTGCCCCCTTGGACCTTTTCTTTAGTTTTCCCTGGGAGACTCCAGCTTAAAGATACAAAGCATGGACAGAGGTGCAGAGATCTTCAGGATGAGGTCTGAGAATTCAGATATGTGTTGTGTACATGGACACAGCAGGTGAGAAAGAGATGTGCTAGCTACCCACACTTGCTGTTTGTGAATGACCATCACAGCCTGTTCTTTACATCTTCAATCCAAAGTCTGAAAACCTTTTGTTAGAAGTATAGGGAAAGGGACAAAATGAGCATCACAGGATAAACCATGGTTGCAGATGAACCTCATATTTATTGAATGCTATATACACAATGCTGGGGCATGAAATGCACAATAAAGAATAATATAAGACTACATGGCGCCGGGCGGTGGTGGCGCACGCCTTTAATCCCAGCACTCGGGAGGCAGAGGCAGGCAGATCTCTGTGAGTTCGAGGCCAGCCTGTTCTACAAAGTGAGTTCCAGGAAAGGCGCAAAGCTACACAGAGAAACCCTGTCTCGAAAAACCAAAATACAAAAACAAAAACAAAGACTACATGGCTGCAGAACTGTTTTATATACAGAAGATGAAAGCAGAGGTTTATAGAAATCACTGTATGATTCCATCTTCCTTTAGGTAGGCCCTGGTGAGAGTTTAAGAAATCCTCAGTAAGTACTTCTAGACAGTGAACATGCCAAAAACATGCCTCCAGAGGAGGGCCTTCAAGGTTTCCCGTTACTCATTAGCATTAAAATTATGTCTGTACTTGTGCTCCATCACATTCTTAACCCAATGGGTTACTTGATGTTTCTAATCAGGTCAGGTTGAGGACCAACGTCAACAGGGAGTGGGAAGGGAACCAGGGATGTCACGCTAAGAGGGTTTGGACCACAGTTTGCGAGGTTCGTGAAGTTTATGGGGCTGATGTCACATAGCAGACCACTAATGCTGGTTGTTGTGGTGGTTCCAATTGCCTATGAGGTCTTGGTGTTGGCTAAGTCACACATGAGATCATCTTGTCCTGGATCTCTTGTAGACAAGATAGTGACTGGACAAATATGACACTTGGGTGCGGCCCACACACCCATCATGGTTGCTTCTCTGGTGTGACTCAGACATCATGAAGGCCATGTTCTGTGGTCCTGGGTCCTCCTAGTTAAGCTTATCTCTTGAGTTTGATGAAGAGAGGTGAGATCCACAACCCTCAAAGTTAATTTTGACCCAGGCTTCTTGGTGGTAAGTTAGCCCCCAGCTCACACTGGTATTGATTGGCTGGCAGGATCCCATTGATGTCACTTTATGGTCTTTTTCCATGATGTCATTCTGCAGACCACCACCCCATGATGTTAAAATGTGTCCAACCTTCCTGGAGTCATGTGTGCTGTAGGTCACACTTGAGATCAAAGTGCTATCCTTGATCTGTTGTAGCCCTGATAAAACCTGGGCACAGAGATTCCTGGGTGTGGCCCATACACTCTCTATCCCAATGTGTACCTGTGTTATTTAATATTCAAATGTGACTCAGATGGTCATGAAGGCTGTGAGGTAGTCTTGACTCCCTGAGTTGAGCATGGTTGCCTGAGCTGGGTAAAAGGTGTGCGTAGTCTATACATCTTGAAGGTAATATGTGGAAATTCAGTGATTAAACCACCAATGCTTTTGTTAGTACAGTGGGTCCATTCTTGTTGGAGGGTTTCTTGTGGGCTAACTCACACATCAACTTCTCCTGTATTGTTTGGAGTCCAGACAGCATGTGATCAGACTTGAAATGTGGGTGCGGCCTGCATGCTCCTAAGCACAAGATCTACCTATAATGGTTGATGGTCATTTGTGGCTCGGGCACAGGCAAGGATGTCCTTTGGTCCTGGTTCCCCTGTATTGTTCATGGAGCCTGGTTTGGAAGTGTGGCCCAAACACACTTGAAATTTGACCTGAGGTTCTTGGTGGTCAAACAGCCCCCAGCTTCCATTGATACCCTACAAAATAAACTAACATGAAGGTAATGCCTGGTGGTCAGACCAGGTCAGGGGCATGGGTATGTCCATTTCCTGGGTGCTGCCTGCAAGAAGCTGTGTCTGGGCCCCTAAGCCTGTCATGGCAGCTGTGTGGTCAAAATAGCTTCTGTGACAGGCTTACTGGCAGGCAACACCCAGATCCAGGAAAAGCCTTAAGCTGATATCACCCAGGGATCTACCCAGGGGTGAGGAAGTACCTGACATCCCAAACATTCCAACCATTAGATAAGGTGGCCAGATGTCCTTGATTCTAGCACACACCTGTTTTTTGTTTTACAGATACCCCTAGACAATTGTCAGCCAATCAGGGTCCTGGACCCTGGAAATCCCCTCACTCCAACCTCTGCTATGACAAAAACTCTGCCCCACCTGAGCTTAGGGCTCTCTGCTCTCACTGCTGTGTTGGACAGACAGAGGGACCAAGCTCTGGAGCTTGAAATAAAGGCTCTGCTTTTACATGCGGGATTCGGTCTCCGTGGTGGTCTTTTGGGGGTCCCTGCGATTTGGGCATAACATCCACAAATTACAGTTTTGATGTTTTCTTGAATACACCTTACAAATAGTTTATTAAGGATTTTTGCATCTGTGTTCATTATTAGGTCTAAATTTTCTTGGGTCAGTTTAGGGTGAGTTTGTTTTCACCAAAGTATGTGCATTTAGGCAAATCTGAAGTAAAAGGCCAATTTGGCTTTTGTATTCCTGATAAACTTGTGCATTAGTCTGCCTATAGGCATTTGTTCTGTTTGTTCTTTGGGCCACGAATCAAAACATTTTTTCATAAGTTCTGAACAAGCACTTCATAATTTAATGTCAATGTGGAATGTATCTATATATGTTTGCAAACTTCACTCTTCTAACTTGTAGCTTTTCTTTTTCAGCAATTT
>CABHPQ010160385.1:0-24606 GCA_902168405.1 Peromyscus aztecus | reverse complement strand
CTGTCAGTATTCAGAAGCACCTTCTCAGAATGCTCATCAAGAGACTGGAGGGACTCACATTTGACACCTCAGTGATTTGGTTTTCATGTCTATTTCTACATTTTTAAAACTTGACCTCCTGGGCTGGAGAGATGGCTCAGAGGTTAAGACCACTGGCTGCTCTTCCAGGGGTCCTGAGTTCAATTCCCAGCAACCACATGGTGGCTCACAACCATCTGTAATGAGATGTAGTGCCCTCTCCTGGTGTGCAGGCATACATGCAGACAGAACACTGTATACATAATAAATAAATCTTAAAAAACAAAACAAAAACAAAAAACAACAAAAAAAACTTGACCTCCCAAGGTTGTTGGAAAAGGAAAATGGTGATTACAACTTAATACATGAACTCAGCTTTATGTTCTTTCCTCAGAGTTGCACATTTTGATGTCCTTCTGAGACTAGCACAAAGAGAGATAAATTAAGTACAGAATTTGGGACCAGACAGACTTTCACTTGCATGAGAGCTATATGTAACCTGTGACTTGTTTAAGCCTTCTTTTATTAAGTGGAGATCAGTATATTCCTTAGGGGCTTGTCTGATGTGTTCTGGAGGGCATGCAGAACACCTTATATCTGAGCCTGACATGAACCGTCATTAAATTCAATCACAATATGTAGTTCAGCACCTCAGTTCTCTGTACTTGGGAGAAAATCTCTAGCTGGGTGCAGGGATTCAGGCTTGTAATCCCAGATGAGGTAGGGACTTCTCTAGGCCAATATAACTGCAGACAGAGACCCTATCTCAGAAACAAAAGCTCTGATTGTCAGTTATGAGATAGCAAAACAAGAGGAAACACCACCATGCCTAAAATGACACCTTTCAGAGATGGCTATATCCCACTCAGTTCACAAGCCAAACCATACACCATACAGACAGTCTCAAGCCAGTTACTGAGGGCATTTCCCCAGCTTTGATTTGGCAGAATTAGAGTAGTGTGAACACAGAAAGGCACATACAATAAAGGCCTTATGAGACATTCATAGGTACTGGTGATGCAGATCATCGTGGGCCCCAGGATGTCCGGGACGATCCAGAATCCCCGAATTGGAGCTGGCTGCCTGGAGAGAGACAGTCACAGTTAAGTCACAAAGCAACAGATGCATCAGAACCAACAGCAACTACATGCTATCGAGTCCACGGCATTTTGGGGCCGTGACATCCTGAATGTCAGTGTAGTAACCACCACAGTGATTTGAAAACATACTCCGATCAGTTTAGACCAAGCTCCCACTTAGCAATCTATAAGCTATTTACCAATTACCCAGGGATAAAACACCTCTGCGTCTTTCTCCCTGCTAAGGCCTACCTATCTTGGTGAACCTAGTACATCTAATGTCTACAAACTGCTCAGAAACCACACCCAGTGACCCCACACCTGCCAAGGACCTCATCTCATTTAGTGTGCATAGCATTTTTTCCTTCCTACTTCCTTTTACCAGAGGTGGGGGAAAACCCATGGCTCTCAAATGGGAACCCATAAGCTTTACTTACTGGTCTACACGTCCATTCTACCTGTGTCTAACCACATTTCTGCACCTCACTGTCAGTCTGTCACATCTGCAGTGTGCCATCAACTATAGTTTGAGTGTTCTATTATGCATCTCCTCTCAGCTTATAGACAGGTTCATGTTTTGTCTTGTTTTGTATATTCAAAACATTCCCCACTGTGGCTTTATGGGAAGCTTCACTGTGCTCCAGTCTGGCTCCCCTTAACCTGTTCTTTATTTTGTAACAGCAATCTTGTATGAGTACGTAGTATATATACAAGTGCCTGTTCACACATCTGTGTAGGCATAGCTTCATTCTAGTCCCTTGAGCCAGGGTTTCAATGAGCAAGGCTGGCAACCAGCAAGTTCCAGCTATCCCCCTGGTTCTGCTCCTACAATGGAGTTAGCTGGGTATACAGGAGTACATGACCATACCTAGCGTTTTATATCTGCTTAGAGGTTTGAACTCAGATCTTCAAGCTTGTTTAGCAAGTGCTGTTACCCAAAGACCCACCTCCCCATCCATTTTTCTTTTTAAAATAAACTGTATTATATATCTTAAAAAAAAAAAACCCACCAAATAACCCTTGCAAATAACCATGACACACTATAATTAATCAAGTCTGTAGACCTCAGTGAACTATACAGTTATCAGAATGTAACCCACATATAAAGATCTGCATCAGACCATGAGACCAGTACTGGGCCAATAACTAAAATGCAAAGCTGAGGCTACAGCTCAGTGACAGAACGTTTCCCTAGCATGCGCAAGGCCCTAGGTTCAATGAAGAAAAAAGGAGGGGGTGGAGGCAGAGCAGCCATAGACCCCTGCATATCTGTCTCTGATCACAGCCATCCTTCTTCATAGGTAATCACTAGTCCTATTTTCATACTGTTATGTCTTTGCCTTGATTCCATTTTAAACAGTTATTTTATGTGTATGGGGGTTTTGCCTCCATGTATGTCTGTATAACAAGTATGTGCCTAGTGCTGGCAGAGGCCAGAAGAAGGCATCATATTGCCAGTAGCTTGAGTTACAGATGGTTGTGCACTGCCATGTGGGTGCTGGGAATTGAACCTGGGTCTTCTGCAATAGCAGCCCAGCGCTCTTAACTTCAGAGCCATCTCTAGCCAGGTAAGACTAATATACAGTTCCCTGTTCACTTTTCAGCCTGGTACAGTTTACTGTCATTCCTCAATTCCCCCAGTACACTGCCCAGTCTATACAGTCTATTGCCCGTCAGTGCTTATCCAGTGCTACTGTGTCCTCTTGCAAATAGCTTCTCCTTGACATTCACCACACCTCCACTTTGGGTTCCCTCCATTCTCTGAACCCCTTTCTTAAGTTTCCTTCCCGGGATCTGCTGCTCCACTCACTGCTCACAATCATGTGTTGCTTGCTTCTCTCAGGACTCCTTATCTGACTCCAGACCTTTTCCTGGGCGATGTTTCAGAATAACAGTTCCAACGACGACACTTTTACTACTCCAGATCATTCTAAACTTCAGACCCATACACACAATTGCCTATTAGGCTCTTCTACTTAAGGTGTTCTAGAGGGACATCAGCATCTTCCCAAATCTGCTCTTCTACACGCGGGTTTTCCAAAGGGAACTACATCTATTCATTTACCCAGACAAGAAACCTGGGATTCATTCTATGTACCTCTCTTTACTTATCAACCATTTACTAATATCTACTAGGTACTCTTTTACAGTGAATAAGCAGTCACAAAGCCAACAGAGAATCCTGATAAAAAGATAGAGACTGCAATCATAGTGTGTGTGTGTGTGTGTGCACGGAGTTGCGTGGGTTGGGTGGTGGGTGTGTGTAGGGAGGTGGTACAAAGACAACAGAAGAGCCCAGAATTAGACTGGGGAATTAAGAGAACCATCTTTGAAGAAGTAATTTGATAAGAAAATAAATATTAGCTAAGAGAAGACGGAAAGCTGGAGTTGGAGGACATAGGAAATAGGGTGACTCTGAAGCACAAGAAAGTTTAGGATAAATACCTGATAATTATGATAGTTTTACAAGTGAAGTCAGAATTCCCAAAACAATTACTTTCTGGGTACACAGAGAAAGAAGGTCCTTACCTGCATGGCAATGGCTTTGTACAAAGAATGTGCTCTACAAAGCATTTCTGCTCTGCAGCAAGTTCCTGTAAACTATCCTTATCTTCTTCATCTACAAAGGAATGTATTACAAAAATTAACCGGGGCTTAGACACAACTGCAAGTTAAAATGCTGTCATCTGTTAAATGCAATTAAGTTCTTGTTTCAAGCCACTGCTTCTCACAGAGGGTACTGTTCTCAAATAGACCCCAGCTGAGGAGTTACTGAGAGCTGCTGGCTGCTGAAGAGGGTGAGGCAGTTTTCATAGGGTGTGGTGAGCTTGATTTATTTTTTTAGTTTTTCGAGACAGGGCTTCTCTGTGTAGTTTTGGTGCCTGTCCTGGATCCCACTCTGTAGACCAGGCTGGCCTCAAACTCACAGAGATCGGCCTGGCTCTGCCTCCTGAGTGCTGGGATTAAAGGTGTGCGCCACCACCACCCAGAGAGCTTGTCTTAATATATGGTCCCATATACATGAGAAAGTAGGCAACCCTACTTGGATATAGGTTATTTAAAAAAAAAAAAAAAAAAAAAAAAAGGGACATGAAGTTGGGGCGGGGGTTGAGGCTTGAGATGTGGATCTGACAGGAGTTAGGGGAAGATGTGTGTGTATGTGTGGTGAATATGAACAAAATACACTGTATGCACGTATGAAATTCTAAAAAAATATAAATATATTTAAAAAAAGATAAAACATTTAGTCTGTCATTAACTATGGTGTTAGCTGTCGGGTTTTCATAAGTGTTCTTTATTGTTTTGAGAAAATTCCTTTCTAAGACTAGTTTGTCAATGATTTTTAAGTAGTGCGCGGAGGATCATAATCAAGGTCTTGGCAAATGAGCTACCACTGAGCTATATTCCAGCCTTTTTGAATGTTTTTAACATGAAAATATGTTAAATATTCTTAAAGTTTTTTATATCTGAGAAGAACATATATATGGCTTTTCCCTTGTATTCTATATGTTAACACATTATAATGTTGGATGCTAAAGAAACCCTCCCTTTCTGGAATAAACAGAAAAACTAAAATTACTATAGTGACTCAATCTTTTTGTGTCTATATTTGTCAGACATATTTGCCTCTAGTTTGTATATTTTGTTTGGTCCTGGTATCACAGGTTGAGGTAAGAAGTGCTGTTTTTTTGGGAGAAGCTCATGAGGAATCTGTATTTTAAAAGGTCTTGGGCAAGTAGTCTACCCCTCTACCCCCCTTTCCTACTCCACTCAGTTCTGACGTCTCTCCATTTCATCTAGGTCTTCTGACTGCCATGTTCACTCTTCCCTTATGATTTTAAATTTCTGTAAGCCTAACAATAATCTATCTTTGTTTTCTGACTATAATAATTTTAGTTTCTCTGTTTTAGTAGTTGGTCTGTCTAGCTAAACGTTTATCAGTTCTGATGATGATCCTTCCAAAGAACGTTTAGTTCCACTGATTCTATTTTTTTTTTTCTTCTTCTCCAAACTACCTTCTGTCAGAACCTCTGAAAACTACTGGGAAATACACAGTATTAGTAAACTCACCCGATCCAAGAAACTTGTGAAGTTTATGAATCCAAGTCAGCCCAACACTGTGCACGCCAGCTTCATGGGTACAGTGGTATCTCGAAGGACACTTGGGATCTGCAAGTGGGACCATCAAAGATAAAGGTAGCTACTGGGAAACTGAAGAATTTACCCAGTAGCCTACACACACATGGTGATGGAACTGCTGTCTACAGGATCTTCACTGTTGTCAGGGACTTGAAAGTTTTTAATCTGAATTCCATTTTCAAATTGACAAGTATTAAAAACAACAGACACAATCTATATATTATTTTCTTTTCAAACTTCTTTTGAGATAGTATCTCATTATGAAGCCCTGGCTGGCCTAACTCAGTATGTAGGCCAGGCTGGCCTCAAACTCACAGATCTACCTTCCTCTCCCTGTGCGAGGATTAAAGTTGTGCACCACACCATCCCTGGCCCCAAATGTAATTTTCTAAAAGTATTTCCTGTCAGGTAAACCATTCATCCTTTTCACATTTATTTCAAGTTGTTCAAAGTAAGGGTGGTTGAGAATGGAACTCTACACATAACTGTCTTTAAGATCCTAGAGCTCAGGATTCAGAAGACGGCCATGATCCCATTGAGGCCCTCTGACCTCTGGGACTGACCTTTCTTGGATAAAATCCTGTAGGGCTAAGAATTTTTGTTTTGATCTCTAAGAATCAGATGCTCTAAAAGAGAAGCAATCATGAACCAAAGGCTGTATGCTGATGACAACTTGACAAAATCAAAACCTTGGAATCTTGTTAAAAGAAACTGCTTACACATTGGGGACAATACAAAGAGTGGTCAACAGAAATCATCATCAAGATGAGAAAGGCAGAGCAAAGGTGGGAGGAGGAGGGAAAGAAACCAAAGGCGACACCGAGAAACAAGCAAAGTCAGGGAAGATCAGCCAGCACATCCCTTGAGGACACTCTGTGACCAAGTTCAAGTTAAGGAAACACCTCATGGTTCAAGACTGAATTTAGTGTCATAGATAAAAGAGATACGTTAGTGGTTTTATAAAAGGTAGAAATACAGTAAAGGCATGTCTAGGTGGAAGCGGAGCGGAAGACACAGGCCATGTGGATGGTGCAAACCTGTCATGCCAACCCCTGGGGAAGAAGGAAATGGAAGCCGTGAACTGACCTGATAAAAGGATTTACTGATAAACTGACTTAAAAGACACTAAGTCACACAAAAGTAAAACTGCCTCTAACAGGCAGTTTAGAGAGGATGATCCTGGCTAACAGCTGCCTAGGAAAAGCAGGCCTGGTCTATGTGGGGAGAACTTTACACAGTAGTTTATACTGTAGATTTCCCCATTTGTCCAAACAACCAAACCTTGGAATTTCTGTTTCTGCAAAATATGTTTTACTGTTCGAAGTATAATATTGTGTGAATTTATGAAAGCTGAGGGGAGTTTTGTGTTCAAGGCCATTCTCATTTGTGCATTAGCCAGAACTAGCACATGCTATTACTAAAGAATTCTTCCTTTAAAAAAAAAAAAAAAGAATGGTAGCTCTGGGGCTGGCAACATGGCTCAGCAAGTACTGGGTAAAGGTGTTTGCCATACAACCCTGGCAACAATTTCAATCCCTAGAACCCAAGGAAAGGTAAAAAGAAAGGACTGACTCCACAAAGTAGACCTCCATACATGTACTGTGGCATCCGTGCCCCCATACCATGTACCTCCCCTGCCATAGTAATATGTTTCTAAAGATTAAGAAAAAAAATGGAGAAAAAAAATGGGCTGGAGAAATGGCTCAGCGTTTAAGACAGCACTGAATGCTCTTCTAGAGGACCTGGGTTCAAGTCCCAGCAAGCACATGGTGGCTCACAACTGTCTGTAACTCCAAGATCCGACACCCTCACATAGACAAACATGCAGTCAAAACACCAATGCACATAAAATAAAAATAATTAAAAAAAAAAAGAGAAGCCAGGTAGTTGTAAAAAACCTATGCTTGCACACATCTACTGAGTACAGAGCTGAAGGACCTGCACTACTGTAGCACAGGTACTGCAGAAGCCACTGACACACTGCCCAGTACACAGTCCCATCATGAAACAATAAGCAGTTGCAAAAGACGACATAACCTCCTTTGAGTCTAGAAGCTATCTTTAGCCTGCTGAGTGGCTGTGATTACAACTACACCCCACCATGTTCAACTCTCTCGATTTCCTATTGCTTCTTATAAATATTTATCTCTATGGTTAAGATCTCTTAAATTTTATTTATAGTGTGTGCATGCAAGAAAGTTGTGTGTGTGTGTGTATGTAGTATGTACATACCAGGGTATGCATGTGGAAGACAGAGGACACCTTTCAGAAGTCACTTCTCTCCTTATATAAGTACTGGGGATCCAACTCAGATTGTCAGGCTTGGTGACAAGTATCCTTATCTTCTCAGCTTGTCAGTCTTCCCTTTTCTAGACAGGGTCTCATGTAGTCTAGACTGGCCTCAAACTTGCTATGAGGTTGAGAATAGCCTTTAACCTCTGATCCTCCTGTCTCTATTTCCAGAGGGCTGGGATTACAGGCACATGCCACAACCTTGGTTTATGTGATGGTAGGGATTGAACCCAGAGCCTTGTATATGTTCACCAAGTACTTACTGTTGGCCACATCCCCAGCACAATTAAGATTTTCTAAAAGAGGGGGTAGAGAAGCGGCTCAGAGGTTAAGGGCACCAGTGGCTCTTCCATCCCATTCATTTCCCAGCACCCAGAGGGTAGCTCACAACCTTATGAACTCCAGTTCTAAGGGAGCTAAACACCCTCTTCTGGTCTCCACGAATGTGATGCACAAACATACACACAGGCAAAACACCCATACACATAAAATAAAATGGATAAATCTAATAAAAAGTTTTCTGAAAGATTAAAATGGACTAGAAAAATAGGTTATCGGTTGAGAATATATACTGCTCTTCCAGAGGTTCCCAGCATTCACACTATGTGGCTCACAATCAATCCCTTTTAACTCCAGTTCCAGGAGACCTAACTACCTCTTCTGGCACATGTGTATGTGCATGCGCACACACCTTGAAAAAGCATTAAAACAAAATGCAGAAAAAACTATGTAATAAAGTTGATAAGATAGCAACAACAATTCATAACCACTTAAGTTAAAGCTTTCTATTAATAGTCTCACTTTTTTTTTTTTTTTTGGTTTTTCGAGACAGGGTTTCTCTGTGTAGCTTTGCACCTCTCCTGGAGCTCACTTGGTAGCCCAGGCTGGCCTCAAACTCACAGAGATCCGCCTGGCTCTGCCTCCCAAGTGCTGGGATTAAAGGTGTGTGCCACCAACACCCGGCCTAGTCTCACTTTTTAAATTCTGATTTCATAGTAATCTAATCTTGTGAAGTTGATGTCATGTTTTATCTGGTGTATATACTGGAGTTCTGATAACTTTTTTTTTTTTTTTTTAAAGATTTATTTATTTATTATGTATACAGTGTTCTGCTTGCATGTATCCCTTCAGGCCAGAAGAGGGCACCAGATCTCATTACAGATGGTTGTGAGCCACCATGTGGTTGCTGGGAATTGAACTCAGGACCTCTGGAAGAACAGCCAGTGCTCTTAACCTCTGAGCCATCTCTCCAGGCCCCCAAGGAGTTCTGATAACTTTTAAAAACTTGTAAAGGTGTTGGGCCTGCTAGTACAAGCCTGTAATCCCAGCACTTAGGGGGGAGGCAGAGGGAGGAGGATCCCAAGTCTGAAGCCAACTGTGCTGCACATTGACCCTGTTCAGATAACACAACAAGAGGCTGAGTGGGCAGCTCATGAGGAATCCTAGCATTCAGCAGATACAGGCAGGCAGGAATGTGAGTTGCATAGCCTGGGCTACAGTGAGTTCTGGGCCAGCCTGGGTTACATAAGACCTTGTGTCAGTCAAGCCAAACCAAACCTTGTCTGTCAAATCATCCCTCTGTCTGAACAATAAAATATTGAATTTTTTTTTTTAATAAATTTAAGACTTAAGACTCAAACCAGCTCACCTGATCTACCAGAATTAAAAATATTCTTTCAAACCATTTGGGATGTTAGTCTAGAGGAAAAAATCTTTAATATTGAGATATAACAGAAAAGTTTTTTTTAAAGGCCAACATTTAAGCCATTTTACTTTTGCCATAAAAATCTTAAGTGTTAATTCAGTGATTGTATTATGCTTTAAGCACAAATAAGAACAAATCAGAAATGTGTTTCACAAGAGAAATATTACTTTCATTAGAAGAACCAAGAAAAAAATGCTTGTGATTAAGATTTCCAAAGACATGCTAAGTGGCAAAGTAACGGCCACTCTTGGTTGTCAACTTGACTACAACTGGAATTACCTAAGCAGAAGCAGCTGCGTTCACTTGTGAGGGATTTTTCTTGATGGGATTATTTCAAGTGGGAAAAATCTACCTTGAATCTGGACCACATCTTTTGTGGCAGTCTGTATATTGGGCAAGGAAGAAAGCTTTTACTCTTTGCCTGCTTGCCTTCACTCTTGCTCGCTGACATTACAGCCTACTTCTTTGGGACATCCAGCCTCATGGACTGAACAACTACTGGGTTTTGGATTTTCCACTGGGATACAGCCATTGTTGGGCTAGCTGGACCACAGCCTATAAACCACTCTAATAAAGCCTCTTTATGTATAAAGTGCCATGCCTGTCTGTTTCCTGCCATAATGATAACAGACTCACCCTCCAGAACCATAAGCAAGCCCACAATTAAATGCTTCTTTTTATAAGAGTTGCCTTGGTCATGGTGTTTCTTCACAGTAATACAACAGTAACTAAGACACGTGTATCTTTATAAGGAAATCAAATATCTTATATCACTTTACCTCACTGTGTGTTCATCTATCAAGTACTTTTTTTTTTTTTTTTTTTTGTGGTTTTTTTGAGACAGGGTTTCTCTGTAGCTTTGCGCCTTTCCTGGAACTCACTCTGTAGCCCAGGCTGGCCTTGAACTCATAGAGAGCCGCCTGCCTCTGCCTCTGCCTCCCAGCGTGTTGGGATTAAAGGCGTGCGCCACCACCACCCGGCTTCTATCAAGTTCATATACTTAATGTTTATATTGCTTAGAAGACTAGACATGCTCAGCGAATTTTCTTTACAGGCTTATTATATAAGGAATACTGCTTTGAATTCACTATATAGTCTGAGATGGCCTTGAACCTCTTGATTCAGGCTTCTGAGTGTTGAGGTTATAGGTACATACACTATGCCAGGCTATGAAATCAGCTTTTGTTAGGATCAGGAAAAAGTCACCATTAAACCTGTGGGTGGCGCCAGTGGAGTGGCTCAGTGAGTAAAGTGCCCACCACACAAGCCTGATCCCCAGAATCCATGTAAAATGGACAGAATCATCCAGAAAGCTGTCCTCTGATACCCAAACTTGATACACACACACATACAAACACCACACACAATAATAAAGTGAACCCACAATGAAGATGAGTATGTTAAAACTTGAGTCTGCCTTGGAAAGAATGTGCTGTGTAGTAACTAAAGTCCAAAACAATCCACAGTGATAACTTTCCAAAAGCTGAGATCACACAAATAAACTCTATGGCAGTCATTGCTAAGTTAGTATAAATACAATGGAATAAAAGAACAGCACTTAGTGAATACCTTACCTACCTCTGTGCAGTTTAATTGGACAGGAAAAGTCAGAAGCATAGGGATCATCCTCTCCAGATGCCAGTTTCAAGGCAAGCTCTAATTCAACACACTCAAACACATACAGAGAAGGGATGAGGTCAACCCTGGGATCCCAGGACTTTTCTGACTGTTAAAACACAAAGGGGGAAAAAAAGGACTGAAATTTCAACCTCTCATATGAATTAAAAACGGTACACAAATACAGAAGCAAAAAACCCGGGTCACTTAGCCCTTTCAAATGTTAATTTTACCCCCCACCCCAATCCTTAAACATCTAGCTCCCCTGTGATCCTTAAACAACATAGCAAAAACAGAAGCCTGGGGAAAAGCAAGCCCAGGGATACAAAGGTCTTTACCTTTGTTACCGAGGACTAGAATATAGAGGTCAAGCTGAGTCTGGTGCACACCTTTAATCCCAGCACGCAGGAGGCAGAGACAGACTGATCTCTGAGTTTTAGGCCAGCTTGGTCTACATAGCAAGTTCCAAGACAGGCAGGGCTACACAGAGAGACCTTGTCTCAAGAAACCAAAATAAAGAAAGAATACAGAGGCCAGAATCACCGTTAACAGTGGTGTTAATAAATGTGTAGGAAATTGGGCACACACTTGCAATCCCAGCACTAGCTGGGAAAATCAAAGCAGGAGGATTTCTAGATAGAGACCACCTTGGCCTATAGTGTAAGTTCAAGGCCAGGCTCAGCCACATAGTAAAACACTGTCTCAAAAATAAAAGAACAGGGGTTAGAGAAATATCTCAGAGGTTAAGTGCACTGGCTGCTCTTGCAGACGACCCAAGTTCAGTTCCGAGCACCCACATGACAACTAACAACCATCTGTAACTTTAGTTCCAGCAGATAGATGTTGTTTTCTCAATATGTCTTTTTTTTTAAAACGTAAATTTAAGAAAATCAAAAAATGAACTTAAAAACAAGCATGGTCCAAGCTTTTCTTTCATCATGTATATGAGTGTTTGACCTGCAAGTCTGTCTCCACTTGCATACCTGGTGCCCACAGAGGCCAGAAGAGAACATTGGATCCCCTGGGACTGGAGTTACAGTTGTGAGCCACCATGTGGGTGTTAGGAATTGAACCTGGATCTTCTTGAAGAGCAGCTAGTGCTCATTAACACTGAGCCATCTTTCCAGCCCCAAGAGCAGACTTCTGTTTGGAGTATTCAATTTACTGGCACAGGGTGTGAAACAAGATCGGAAACAAATACAGTTTCGTGGACTGGTAAATTGGGCAATGTTCTTCTAACTTCTTTCCACTAGAACTCTTAATTACGCTTCACTTATTCTCACATCAAACTGGCCCAGAGACTACACCTGCTGTGGAGATGTGAAACGTAGCAGCGCCAGCTTGGACTTACTGTTTGATCATCTTCTTCCTCTCCCTCTAGTACGACACAGTGGTACAGCATTCCTGACTCAGTCGCAATTACTAAGATATTGGGAACACAGGGCAAACAGAGTACAGCACAGGCATCGTAACCGTAGTTATCTTCAGCTGCAGGATGCATGGGCAATGGTCCCAACAGCTTTCCAATATTCCCAGGGCTAACGGAAGAACGAAAACATTATCAGGAAAATGGTGACAGAAGACAATCGTCCCCTACTCTTTGATTTTTGTCTTCCTTCAGCTACTGTAACTTCAAATAAAGGTCTTTATTTTTCACTTTCCCACTCACATCCCAGCAATAGTGATTCCTGATCTGATAATTTTCCCTTGAAAGGAAAGCAGCAATGCCTGAAGGGATTCCAGATTTTTGCTTCATTTGGTTTCTTCCTTCCAGTCAAAGTCCTACGTAATCTAGGTTGCCTTTAATTCTTGATGCTCCTGTCATAGCTTCCAGAGCTAGGATTCTAGGAGAATGCCAGTGTGCCTTTGAAGACACTGTAGACTGTCATACTGTGAGTCAGGGGCATGACTGGCATCTAGTGGTGGTGCTAAGATCAGAGGTTCCATCCCCAGTAATCACTACCACCAGAAAAAACAGAGCCAAAGGGCTGGATAGATAGTTCAGTGGTTAAGAGCATTGGCGCCAGGCGGTGGTGGCACATGCCTTTAATCCCAGCACTCGGGAGGCAGAGCCAGGCGGATCTCTGTGAGTTCGAGGCCAGCCTGGGCTACCAAGTGAGCTCCAGGAAAGGCACAAAGCTACACAGAGAAATCCTGTCTTGAAAAACAAAAACAAAAACAAAACAAAACAACAAAAAAAAAAGCATTGGCTACCATTGCAGAGGACCTGGGTTCGATGCCCAGTACCCACATGGTGTCTTATGAATGTCTGTCAGTAGCTCCAGTTGTAGGGAATGTGATGCCCACTTCTGGCCTCTGCATGCATATGGTGCACACACATATATATAGGCAAAACACTTCCACACATGAAATAAAAATAAATCTTAAAAAAAAAAAAAGAAGAAGAAAAAAGGACAAGGTTCCATTACACAGCCCAGGCTAACCTCAAACTCAGAACTGCTGCTTCAGCCTTCTGTGTGCTAAAATTATGGCATGTACCACCACATGTAGCCTGGTTTCCATTTTTCCCACTCCACCAACAATACTCTAGCAAAGATCACCTATGAATCCAAAGGTCTAACCTGACCTGCTATATTATCACTAGTAACTACTGTTGTCGCCTGACATTCTTTTTTTTTTTTTTTGAGACAGGGTCTCTCCACATAGCCTTCGCTTTGCTGTTCTGGAACTCACTATACAGACCAGGCTGGTCTCAAACTCACAAACTCTGCCTGCCTCCCCAGTGCTGCCATGAAAGACCTGCACCACCCGCCTGGCTGCTTACCACTGTCAACACTCCTAACAGCTTCTTTTCTGGTCGTGTTCTCTACCTTTCTGAACTCGTCCTTCCTAAGCTTTGTTCTCATTTTTCTCTCATTTTCTGGGCTCAAAGGGTGAACCCAAGACCCAAACAAAACAAAAAAACCCAACAACAAAAATGCAAAACTGACATTGAAAAACAAACCAACCAACCCTGGGTGTACTGGATAGAAACTTACACCGCTCCAGCCCTCCCTGTCCTTCTACTCTAATCAGAAACCTCCCTGTCTTCCAGAACAGACCTCACCATGTTCATGACCTAGAAATGTAGCTCCATCAATTTTCCAGCTTCAGTATTTGTTGTTTTTTACCCGAATTCACTGCTCTAGACCAAGACGTCAAATGACTGAACCTTGAATGGCTTCTGTGCTTATTTGTATACTCTAGTCTAGGATGCCCTTGTGACTAAAATGGTCTCACCCTTCCTGACGCTTCATTTAATCCTGCTTGAGACTGTTAGTTCCATGTGACATCAGTTCTCTGCAAAAATTCCCCTAACTCCTGCAGTCAAAATAGTGTCTCCTTTTTAGTACTTAATGTGTCCCAGTACTAGGAAATGAGTCCTTATATGTTCATGTGTACACATGGCTTTTCTCCACCACTTCAATGCAAGATATCAGATTACATCTAATCATACCCATGCTAACTTGTTTATATAAGAGAAACAATGCTTTTTCAGTTAACTAGACTTTGTGAGCCAAATTTAGTCTTTTCTTAAACTATACAACTTCCCTAAAAAAACAAGGAAGAGGACAATCAAATAATCTGTACCATTTCTCATCTATACCCGGAACACAGGAATGTGCATCTCAAGTTCAACAGTGATGATGTGTACACTAACACTGGTTACTGCATTAACTTACACGTGTAACAGACTAACGTAGGTGAGGAAGGTCTCCCCGTTCTCGTATAAGATGTACAGTGGATATGCCACCGCTTCTTCTTGGCCTTTTTGTCCAAATATGTTCTTTGAGACTGCTGCCAGTGGCCCAAAGTCAAATGCAACTGCAGTCTCTCCTAGAGATGCTGTATATGCCCTTCTGCAAAGAGATTCGAAAAGAGTTTATTGAAAACAAAACTATTATTATGAATAAACAAATTAAATTATTAATAAACAAATTAATACAATAATTAGTGAAAAATTTGAATTTTGAAATAGTTTAATACAGACACACAAACAACACATATATAGAAATATAAAAAGAAATGGAGCCGGGAGGTGATGGCTCACACCTTTAATCCCAGCACTTGGGAGGCGGAGGCGGAGGCAGGCGGATCTCTGTGAGTTGAGGTCTACAGAGCGAGATCCAGGACAGTTAGGGCTACACAGTGAAACTGTCTCTAAAAACCAAAAAAACAAAAAAAAAAAACCAAAAAAAAAAAAAAAAAAACCAAAGGGATGAAAATCAGATGAATACAAATTAATTTATTCCAATAACATTTACCACTTACTATGTGCCATGCACTGTTCTAGGTTCATAAAATAAACCAGCAAATTAAAGAAAGACTTCTCTTTCTAGTGAGTGAGAAAAATAAACAACACATTCAGGAAATGATTTGTTGCTGTTGTTACTTTTGGTTTTATTAAGACAGGGTCACACACTATAACCCAGGCGGGCCTTGAACTGTAATAATCCTTCTGCTTTGGCCTTCTGAGTGCTGAGATTACAGATGTGTGTCATTTTTTTCTGAAAGAAAGTGGTGTTATAAAGAAAAAGGAGAGCCAAATGGTGTTTGCAGGAGTGCTGTTTAGTAGCCTGTATGGCACAGGAGGACTTTGAGAAGTTGACATCTGAGCACAGGTCTGAAGAAAGTACGGGAACTGGTCTAGTTATCTGGGGAAGGAGCAATTGAATACAATAATACACACCAAGGGTCTAAGGTGGATAGTGATGTTTAAGGAATGGCAGAGGCCAGGGCATCTGGAGCTTGGAGAGCAAGGGCACAGTGGGAAGAATGAAGGTGGACTGGAAGTCAGGGGGTAAGCCTGTGGGCATCACATAGTTCAGGGTGTAGAAAACAGGTAAGTAGAGTGATCTCACCGAAAGGGAAGTTAAGTATTCTTTTGGCTGCTGTGCTGGACACAGGCTATAGATTATAAAGGATTTCCACTTTCTCTATAATGCTTTTTTCTATTTTTCCCAAATAGATATGCATTACCTGTGTAGTTAGAAAGGGACTATAAAATCATGGTGCCTATGTATATTAAAATTTGGTATAATTTGTTACCCAAAATGATTTTTGTTTAACAAAAGGTTAATGAGTATGTGTAAATTACAACCAAAACTTCACAGTTTAAATAATCAACATCACCTAAAGATGTAAATACCATATTTTAGTTTATCACGTGGAAAAGTATATGGTATCAGAATATGAGAAATATCAAGATAATGGAACAAATAGAGAAGTTAATGAAATAAAATAACTCCTAAGTCACAAAACTTAACTGAAGCTTCATTATACCCAATCCCAGCACTCAGGAGGCTGAGGCAGGAAGGTTGCTACAACTCTGTTGCTACCCTAAGCTTCACAGTGAAGCTTTTAGGTCCACGAGAGCTACAATGTGAGAACCTGTATCAAGAAACAAAGGAGGAACTCAGTGGGTAAAGGTGCTCGACTCCAAGACTGACAGTCTAAGTTTATCCTTGTGATACTCATGGGAGAAGTTGAGACCTGCCTCCTTCAAGTTGGCCTCTGGCCTACACATACATCAATGCAGAAGTACATATATTCATGCAACATGAGTGTATGCACACACACAGTAAATAAATTAAAGATAGACAGATTGACTGGCTCATAGGAAGTAGGTATGAATGAATACTCTGTGCCAACACAAATGCTAAACAATCTTTTATTCTGATACTAGGGGTTGAGCCTAGGGCCTTGCACACGCCAGGTAAGTACTCTACCATTAAGTTATATTCCAGGTTGTGAGCACTTTTTAATGAATGATCCCATTCACTCTGTACAATATTCCTAAGAAATGAGCACTGTCAATTTTTTATATTCATGGAATGTAGTCACAGAAATGAAGCTTAGTACAATTAGAAAACTTTCCCAGATGCCACAGAGGGCAAGTGGCAGAGTCTAGACTGGATCAGAGTACTTAACACTATATTTGCTCTACTGACTCTTATATACATACTGTGCCTGTCAAAAACAAACAAAACCCTACAACCTAACTTGGTTAGTCCAGAAACACACTACAGGACAGAAAATGCCCTGACTCTCAAGAACAGGACTAACCTCTGAGTTAAGTCCTGCCCTATTATGGAAAGAAATGCACTGGAATTTAAGCTGGTACTGTATTTCTTCACATCATTTATGTGAAACTTTCAGAGCTGGGACAACCAGGGAGTAAACAGTCCCAGGCTGTAGCAACACCTGGCTCTTAGCAGTAGACATAAATTCATCCTGGAGAAATAAACCCCCAACTCAGACTCTCAATATTACCACACTTCAAGATCAGGTAAATATAAATTCCCAGTAAGAGATCATCAATGAAGAGGAAAGCAACCTGACTGTAGGTCAGGAGAAGAACACACACAGATCTTAGTATATCACTATCACTCCCATTAAGACTTTCAAGTATTAAAAGTGTCAAATACAGGCTGGGTGGTGGTAGCACAAGCCTTTAACCCCAACACTCAGGAGGCAGAAGCAGGCAGATCTCTGTGAGTTCAAGGCCAGCCTGGTCTACAAAGCAAGTTCTAGGACAGCCAAGGCTGTTACACAGAGAAACTCTGTCTTGAAAATCAAAAACAAAAAACTAAGCATCAAATACAGAATAAAGATGCATAAAATGTTCAAGAAATTATATTTAGAACAAGAAAAACTAAACATGAAGATAACTAAATGGAAATTCCAAAAATATTGACATTAGCTTTCATTCTAAGTGTGCACACTATATTTGACTATGGGTAGTGCCCATCAGAAAGACTGATCAGGAGGCCAGAGAGTTGGGTTCTGCAAGTTCAAAGGATGATTCCATTAAGAGTAAGCCAGGTGCTGCTGAAACCCAACATGGCAGAGACCTATTGGGCCTTCGTGAAAAACTCTCCCCTTCTGATGCCAATGGGGATTGAGAGCCCAATATGGCCAGCTTTGGCAAGCATTAACATAAGCCTAGGAATTGTAGCCAAGCGGTTGAATTCTCCAGAAGGTAATGTATGGTAACTGCTTTTTCAAGTATGTTTGAGAATGTGTCACCCAAACACCTTGGAGATTAAGGATAACTCTGAAGGTCACTGACCTCCATCTGTTAACAGTAGCATGCCAGCTAAGCCTTTTCATTTTCACAACCCTCTTCAAGCTGGTGTAGTACCTACTTTTCAGGAGTGGCTCTGTGCAACATTTATTGGCCTCCTGAAATTCATTTAGCCCCCTTTGAAGATACCTTAAAATTTATGAGCCTGAATGTAGCCATTACTGAAACCATTAGTTATGCTCCTTATGAGCTGCCTGTTTTTCTTTATGGTTCTTAGCTGTTCTTTTGTAGAGCTGCCAGCTTAAGTCGTGCTGAGATCAAGAAAAATGGGCCTTGGCGGTTCGTGTTCCTGGAGTTGTATCCATGCCAGTGGATGCCCACACGCTCCAGAAGAGAATTTAACATTGCTGCTGCCGTTGTTGCTGTTATAGCAGTGGCGGCCACTGCTGCTACTGTTTCTAGGATTACCATTTCATAATTGGTTACTACAGCTAGCACAGTGGAGACCCTGGCAGCAAAAGTAGCTACCACAGTTAATTAATCTTTCATTCTATTGGGCATGATAAATTTAATTCAATAGTTATATACATTTCGATTGGCTTTGAAAATTATAAATTTGTAAACTCAAGTTCCATTTGCTTTTGTGATACCATCTTACAAGGACTCCAATTTGCAGTAAAGCTCGTTAAGGAAGGGAATGGCTCAGTTGCCTTTAGCCTACTGGCTATGGGTGGGTTAGGACTTCTGTTGGTCTTTTCTGTGTCAAACACACAGACTGCAAGCCCAGCGCCACTTTGAGATCTTTGGCAGCAGTTAACTCTGCAGCTCACACATGATTGAGCCTGTATGATAATGAGTATTCAGAGACGGGTAATGCCTGGGGGGCACTTACCAACCTAAGACAGAGCGCCTGTGTGGCCTGGGCAGGCTCTCCATGACGGGTAAGGTGACCTGCTGACATCCCACACAACCTAAGTCAGAAGCTCATTTTTTAGTAAAAGGGGGACCTGTAGGGCCCTGGCCCCCGTTTTGGGTAACTGTTGCCTTGCTTGCTGACCTTAATATCCTCCCTATGCTAATTTCCGGGTTCCACCCTCCTGAATGCTTAAGGGAAGTTCCTTGTCTGTGTATCCTGCATAATGGGCATTAACAGCTTAGATGCAAGATTGTAAAACATCAGTAGCGAACTTCTGCCCTCTGGGGTTCTCCCATTGTGCTATAAGCCTGTATTTAAGACTTCCTCCCTCCTTCAATAAATGGCATTAAAAAAAAAAAAAAAAAAAAAGAGTAAGCCAGGACATGTAGTAGGTAAGAAAACAAAAGAAGCCAGGAGCACAGACAATCAGAAAGGCCAGGCATAGAGGTGCACGCCTTTAATCCCAGCACTCAGGAGGCAGAGGCAGGTGGAGCTCTGTGAGGCCAGCCTAGTCTACAGAGTGAGTTCCAGGACAGCCAGGACCATGTAGAGAGACCTTGTCACAACACACGCACAAAAACAGTAATCAGGACTGAGTCTATTCTATTCCAGGCGTTGGGAATTCGGCAATCTGCCTTACCCATACAGAGTGCACTGGTAGGCCTCCAGCCTAACACTTTTACAATTTTTAGAACTGTACAATTTTATGATGTATTACTTCTGCCAGTCATATTTTAGAATTTTCTTAAAAAAGTGATCAAGCTGTTCGTTACAATGACAGATTTGTGACTTGTTATATTACCACAAACATGTTAAAACTTACCTTTGGAAATTTTGGTAGTTACTGGTAAAACTGCATTTACATTCTCAATAAACTCAACATTTTGTGACAAATAAAAACTTACCCTTTATTGAGTATTAAGTTTTCCTCCTCTGCTTCTGAAAGTACAATCACCTTAGTGGGTGTCTGAGGCTCACGGAGAGAGTAAATTCTAGCAGTCAAAAGAAAAAAAAAAAGAAAGAAAAAGAAAAGAAAATAGTGCTTAAGTTCTCTTTGATGCCAGGCAGGGTAGCTCACACTGTAATTCTATCACTTCGGAGGCTGAGGCGAGAGGACCACGAAGAACTCTGGGCTACATTTACAGACCAGTGTGGGTTACAGAGTAAGACATTATCTCATCAAAACAATTTAATCAGTTCTTAAGTATTTTCCTACCAGGGGCTGGAGACATGGCTCAGCAGTTAAGAGTACTTGCTGCTCTTGTAGAGGAGCTGGGTTTGATCCCCAGCACACACATGGAGGCTCACAACCATTTGTAACTCTAGTTGTGGGGTTCCTTCCTCTTCTGGACTCCATGGGCACCAGGTATGCATGAGGTGCACATATATACAAAACACCCATATGGCAAAACATCCATACACATAAAATAAATCTAAAAAAATTTATAAAGAATTTCCTACTAGTTCTCAAATCATCTCTTTGCCAAAGATCTTGCCTATTTCCTCTAGTTAACCATGCAGAAGGGGAGTTTATGACCCAAAGAAATACTATCTTTAGCAACATTTTTTGGGAGGATGGGGGGTGGATAACAGCGTTAGGGATGGAACCCAAGACCTCAAGCATAAGCACTGAACCACTGAGCTCCATTCCCCACACCTTTAGTCCTACAGCAACTTGATATACCATGCTTGTTGATACCCATGGGGGCCAACCCCTTTCTCAACAGAAACAGGAAGAGTGGATTTGGAAGGGAGTGGGGAGGGGGAGAATGGGAGGAGGCAAGCCTTTAATCCCAGCACTCAGAAGACAGAGGCAGAGGCAGGTGGATCTCTGTGAGGTCAAGACTAGCCTTGTCCACACAGTGTGAGACACTATCTCAAAGGAGGGAAAAAAAGAGAAAGAGAGAATGGTTTACAATAGGCAATCAAATAAAAACATTCCAACATTCAGTGACTTATTTGTGTTGTCCTGAGCAACTATTCAGTAAATAAGTAGTAAGACACAAAGCTTTTCTATTCACAAGGTAAACTAGGAAAGGCAAAGGTCACCTTATCACATTGTCTGATGTCAACAGCACTATGTGGGGATCCAGCATCTCACTTGGATACCACGCAGCATGCTTCAGAGTCAGAGAGGTAGAGCTGGTGAAAAATCTCTCAGCAATTGGCGTGGTACTAAAATAAAACAATTTTCAAAAACATTTGTGTGTAGAACTTGGAAGAAACACATTCTAACCCACTGCAACACTGTTCCTTTCCTTCTCTTGTCATTCTGAGAGCACTCCAAGAACCTATCCAAGGAACCACAGTGCAAACATTTTCTACATTACAGTAATATATTTTATACATTTTGGTTTTGCTGGTTCAGACAGGATCTTGCTACATAGCCCTGGCTAGGGCCTAGCCCTCACAATGTAACCCAGGCTGGCCTTGAACTCACAGCAATCCTCCTGGCACAGCATCCTGAGGGCTGGGATTGCATTTGTGTATTACCATACCCAGCTTATATAGTTCTTTACAAATGTGTTTTGATATTGCCTCGTTTGGTCTTTTTGTGAATCAATGTAGTAAGGAAACTATAAGGGCAGATATGATTATTCTGAAAATTAAGAAACAGTGATCTAAATACTATTAAGCATTTCAAGTAGACTCTCTTTATGTTATAGAGGTAAAGGTAAGTCTAGGTTTCTACGTTATATTCTTTTCAGGAGACTTTTTAGATTCCCACTTTCCTGGATTTTTATTTTTTAATTTATGTGTGTGTGTATAAAAATGAAACTGAAAGTTGGGCATCATATTTCTGCAGTCCCAGGTTCACCCCTGTGTGGGGCAGGGAAGCAGGGAAGGGCTAGTACTTGGCAGGCTTTGTTACACTAGGTATTAAGACTCCCTTCACCCCCTTGTTTTTGTTTTTTGTTTTTTTTTTTTTGAAACTTGGAAGAAGCCATGAGCCTTAATTTAGATGTTTTCTTTCTGTGACTGAACACCTGGCAGCTGACCAACTGATGTTTCTTAGGGCATGAATAGCTCATGGTACATTTATGATATCACAGTACAAAAATGTACATGGTACATTTATGATGTCAAAGTACATTTTCTGGCAATGACCAGAAAATGGCCTGACATATAAATGGTATCTTGGAACAAAGATGTTAATCAACAGACAAAATCCTTAATCCACCCACTTTACTTCAATATGTGAACAGTTTTTTTTTTTTTTTTTTTTGGTTTTTTTCGAGACAGGGTTTCTCTGTGTAGCTTTGCGCCTCTCCTGGAGCTCACTTGGTAGCCCAGGCTGGCCTCGAACTCACAGAGATCCGCCTGGCTCTGCCTCCCAAGTGCTGGGATTAAAGGCGTGCGCCACCACCGCCCGACTGTGAACAGTTCTTAAGCTCATGCACCTAACTGCAAAATTTCAGCTATTTCTGTAAAAATAACGGACTGATATTGTTTCTTGTAATTACAAATAAATATTAATATAGTACTCTTCAAAAATAGTAACAAAAGGGGCTGGGAAGGTGGCTCAGTGGTTGAGAGCACCTGCTGCTTTTGCAGAGGACCCAGGATTGGTTCCCAGCACCTCATGGCAGCTCACAACCATCTGTAACTCCAGTTTCAGGGGATCTGACACTCTCTTCTAGGCTTCCTGGGTACCAGGCACACAAGCAGTACAGTGCACTTACATAAATGAAGGCAAAACACTCATACACATTAAAAAAAATGGTAACAGTAATAGCAACACAGGAAGCCAGTCTGCAGGATCACATGAATGCTCAAATGTTCCAATAGTAGCACCCAAAATACATTTCAATAACCTCTGATCTTAGCAAGTTACAGTTAAACACTAAATGGAAATGCAACTTACCTACAATTCACAGTTGCTTTCCCACCTTCAAATTCAGAATCCTTTCCCCATCTTTGAGGTAATTCTAATGCCATAAGTCCTTTCATTCCTATAAGTGCTACATGATGTTGCGTTGGACTTAACAAGACTTGATGAATTTCAAACAGGGGTGGATTTATGCAAAGTAATCTCTGAAAATTAAAGCAATTTAGTAAAAATAGTTAATTTTAATGTTAATATATTTGGGAGTTGCTTGAAACCATAATCATACTTTAATTTCCTGTAGTTACGAAATAACAGCATTCTGGATAAGTACTAATACTTGTTTTATTAACTGATTATTCCCCCAAGAAATTATCTCTGGGTGCTTGATAGATGACTTAGCCGCTATAAGCACTTGCTCCTCTTGCAGAGGACCAGAGTTTGGTTCCCAGCACTCACATTCTTAGTTCACAGTCTGTAACTACAGTTCCAGGGAATCAGACACTCTCTTCTGGCTTCCTGGAGCACCTGTATTCATTCATTCATTCATTCATTCATTCATTCATTCATTCATTCATTCACACACACACACACACACACTTAAAATAAGTCTTAGGGCTGGAGATGGCTCAGTGTTTAATAAGAAGCATTGGCCACTCTTCCAGAGGACCTGGGCTCAATTCCTGGCACCTACATGGTGGTTCTGTAACCATTTTCTGGTCTCTGTGGGTACCAGGCACATGAATAGTACATGCACACATATATAGACAGAACATGCATAAACAGAAAATTAAAAACAAAACAAAAAACTTTAGCCAGGCAGTATGCTGGCACATGCCTTTAATCCCAGAACTCTGGGAGGCAAAGGCAAGAAGATCATTGAGTTTGAGGCCAACTGGTCTACAGTCTGAGTTCCAGGACAGTCAGGGCTGTATACAAGAAACCTTGTCTCAAAAAACAAAACAACAAAACAAAAACCCAAAACAAACAAAACACAAAAACTTGCCTCCTCACATAACCTAGTAGGCACTACTTAAGATTTGTTTTTCTTCTCTGTATTCCTGGCATCAAGCAGACTCTTGATACTTAGTGAATAAATAAATTTAGAAGTATTAATAAAAGATAACATTTTATAAACAGTACTGTAGAATAAAGAATAGCTTCAGGCCAATTATGGTAGTGTACACCTTTATTTCCAGTAGCCGGGAGGAATATACAGGTGGCTCTGTTTGAGTTTCAGGCCACCCAATGCTACAAAATGAAACCACAGATTAGCTTCAAGAGTTTTGCAGCAAACAGTACTGATTTATCTATGTGGGCGTAGTATAAAAGAGTGATATTTTAAGGGAGTTCCAATAATTTGTGATAGCATCATACATCCTCAAAAATACTCACTTTTACACTGGTACTTTCTATTTCTTTTCTCATGACCATTCTAGATTACTACTTTCTTTTCTTTTTACTCTTAGTAAATAATGATGAGACTGTCAATATATTATTTACCTTTGTATGGAGAATCATGCTAAGCCAAAATCGTTTAAGATAAGGCTTTTTTGAATATAATAAGATTTCTAATTGCTTTTGTATCTGTAAGCCAATTTGTTTTTAAATGCCTGTTGCAGAGCTGGGCAGTGGTGGTGCACAGCTTTAATTCCAGCTCTGATCAGGATCTGCGTGATCTCCGAGTTTGAGGCCAGCCCAGTCTGAAGAGCAAGTTCTAGGACAGCCAGGGTGGTCCTAGAGAAACCCTGTCTTGAAAAAAAATAACAAAAAACAAAACACAAAAACAAAGTCACCAAATATTAACAGAGCACTTGCATGCTCTTAGGATTAGGTCAAGTGCTAGACATAAAGAAATAAGGTAGATACAGTCTCTGTTTTGGTGTTTACAAATGAGAAAATACAGCAAAAATACACAGTCTGGTAATATAGAATCATCTTACACACACTTACACACTTACACACACACACACACACACACACACA
>CABHPQ010160384.1:0-16872 GCA_902168405.1 Peromyscus aztecus | reverse complement strand
AAAAAAAAAATGTGTGCTCCATAAAACAGTTTAAAATTTATTAATATATTTCAAGCAGAGTAAAAAAGCATATAGGTATAATATAACCAAGGACCTAACACACAAAAATAAAAACAATCAATATTTCAAGGTATATTCCCTATCCAGACCATACTATTGTAGTGACATAGCCTGTGTCCCGCTTCCTTCCAGACATCCAAGGTAGCCTTAACTTAATGCAAGTTAAGAAGTTATTTCTGCTGTATGAGTGAGTTTGGTATAACGTACTAAGAGACACACTTGCTTGCTGTACCTAGCTCAGATGTGTGTACTTACACAGGGAGTCGGGTAGCATATTTACCCATTTCCCTTCTGCTGAATTGTAGGTTGTTTCTGGGGTTTTGTGGATATAGGCAAGGGTTCAGAAGTCAGATTGTCTTACTCAAGGCATGGCTAGCTACGTCAGAGTCATTGAGATGGCTAAGTCCTTGACTGGAGGGGTCGTCTAACCTCTTCTAGAGGCCAGCGAGGACTTTGGATTGGGCATTGTGGGAAGTATTTTTTTAAGCCCATGCTTTACACTGGGTTATGTCTCTGACAAAGATGGTCCTAAATCTATCCCCTGTAAATGTGACCTTAGTGGTAAATAAGGTTGCTGTAAATGATCAGGCTAAGAGGATTGTGCATCCTTATTAAAAGGAGAGATGGCTCAGTGGTTAAGAGCACTGGCTGCTCTTCTAGAGGTCCTAATTCAATTCCCTGCAACCACATGGTGGCTCATAATCATCTATAGTGAGATCTGATGTCCTCTTCTGGGTGTACAGGCATACAGGCAGACAGAGCACTCATACCTTAAAAAAAATACTTTAAAATAAAAAAAAAGATTCTTTAAAAAAAAAGAGAGAAAGATAGAACACCGAGGCATGCACACCAGAAGTGTGCAGAGGCGAGAGCAGAAACTGGTGTGGTGTACCCCAAACTCAGGAACGCCCGATTTCATCAGGACTCTGGAGAGAGGCCTGTGGCAGGTTTTTCTTCAGAAGGAACTACTGGTACTGACATAATGATGTGGGACTTCTGGACTCTGGAGCTATGAAACAGTCAGTTTCTGTTGTTTGGGACACCCACTCTGTAGTATATTGTTACAGCAGCCCTAGCAAACTGACTGATACGCATTGCAGTGAGTCCTCATGGCCCCCAAATGAAAGGAAGTCAGTGGATATTGCAACTCAGATGTGTTAGACACCGTTTCCCCAGTGTTCGTCATGTTGAGTGACTTCTTCGAGCTTGTTTGTCTGAGTACTTGGTTGCTTGTTTTCTCCTTAATTCTATATACTGACCCCTCATGCTTTCTTTCATCTTAAAACATTTACAGACTGTTTGAGACTCACTGTTCTTCAATGTACCTTACAGTGGTCACCCCCACTCCTTGATACGGGGAGATGATTTTTCCACTTTACGGGGACTTGCTCTAGGAGAGAGAAAGTACAAAGTGTAAGTGATATCCCATAATTAATAGACTTAATTCTGAGGCGCCTCTGTGTTTGAGCAGTCACCACTGGGAGAAACTCACTAGCAGAAAGTCCGGTGGGAGAAAAACATTGGCCAAGGACTCCTTTTCCTACTTCCAACACCTAAAAGGTTCGGCTGAGCAAGACACTTCTGAGCCATGATGTAACAACTGTATTTGAAAACCAAGTGGAAAAATCCACCGAGGAAAGAGAAGAGGAAAGCTCACACGGAGTGGAACATGAGAGAGGGAACCGAAGCAGGAAAGCCTCACCAACATTTGGAAAATAGAAAGGTCAGGCTTGGGAGTCTACACCATCAAGCTCATCAATGAGCCGAAGCCAAGTGTGGTAGCATACACAAATTTCCAAAGCATGGATTTATTTGACAATACTCACATTGGAAAAAAATTAATGGCCATGGATGAAATACATATGATTTCACAGTAATAGTTACTTCTGGGGATGATAAACAACAGAAAAAGTAGAAGCGACTTTGGAAGCCCTGAGAGAGTGAAGGGCTTTGAGACGACTGTAGATAAATGCCTACGTTATCTAACAGTGGGTCTGATGTCCTAGTTTCTAACAGTGTCCTGACACTGTTAGAAAATCTGTGGACATTATTACCAAAGTGTCAGAATACTATCAAAATGTGGGTCATCTATTAACCGCCATTTCCAAGAGGAAACAGCACTGTTTAGTCAGGGACCAAGTTCTCACTGCCGGATCCGCCCGGCTGCAGAGCCTGTAATCTTAAAATCCGCACCACACCGCCTTTCTCTGTGCACAACATACTAAACTGCCAGTGCCACTGTCACCGAGAAAGAAAAGAGCGATTTCAGCTCTACAGCTAGAAACCCCTTTAAAAGAGCAAACAGCTAGAAGGATCAGATGCCCATCTGAACCTCAAAGATTACATTTGGCTTGTAGGACAGCAAAGCTCTTCCCCAAAGCTCCGGGAGGAGGGGTAAATGGCAGCATTTAGCTTTTGTGACTGAACCGTGGGGGCCTTGGAACCCTTCCACCCACTTGAAAAACGGTCGCCCATCTGACATTAATAGAAAACGACCATTAAAAAGCTTTATGCCATTCTGTTCTCCTGCTTCTGGTCCCTGTTTGCCTTTGTTGCTGCTGGCATTTTATAAATTATGGATGCGCGTAGGTGCGGCTGTTCCCACGTTTCCTCTGTAGTGCCGCTCGCTCCCCGCGCCTGCCTCGCATCCTTCCTCTGAGCCATGGACCACGCGGCCCAGACCCCACATCAGTGTAATTAGCGCGCGGCACACGGCTCGAGTGTCAGGACTGCTTCCACTCACTGCCAACCTTCTGCCAGCCCCTGTCATTCATGCGAAAGTCTGCCAGGCGGGCGGCAAGGCCAGCAGCACAGCCTCCTCAGCAGGGAGGGGATGCTCAAAGTGCAAACAGTCCTCTACTGCTAGCCTGGGTACTGAGACAGCACTGGGGCGTGACAGCGGCCTCACACAATGTCTGATCACAAAGTCAAACAAGGCAAAAAGACGGGATGGTGATATCTGCCCTTAAGACCAGCAATAGAGAAATAAATGGAGGAGGGAGTAGATGGAAGGAGGGTAGAAGTTTCCTGTATGTCCCTGCAGCTGGCATGGATTTTTTGAGCCATGAGACATGTTTCCCAAGCTATGCACTGGTGAGGTGTGTGGTTTGGGTGGGAGTAGAGAGTATTGGCTGTTGTATATTAAGGAGAAATTGTTTATTTTTATTTAAATTAATTTTAATTTTTGAGACAGGATATCATGTATCTCGGGCTGCCCTCAAACTAGTTTATAAGCTAAGGGTAAACTTGAACTTACGATGATCCTGCATTACAGTTGTATACCACCACAACCAATTTATGCCATGCTGGAGAACTCAGGGCTTCATGCATGCTGGACAAACACTCTATCAACTTGAGCTATATTGCCACCCCTGGACTTTTTTCTTGAAAAAAAAAAAAAAACACCCCAGGACCTGAATTATTTTAAAGCATGCACTAGGTATCTGTATTATATATCACCAAACCCATAATTTCATGTATATAAAATTATGAAAGTAGCCATGATCATGCATCCAATTCTACTTTAAAGATAACATTATAATTAAATTCTGTACCAGGGACATAGATAAAAGGTATACAATTGACATGGGATTTGGGAAGAGCTGCAAGAGGACCAGGGACCTCAATTGTTGGAGTGTTGGGACTTTAAGAATAAGACCTTAGTGAAAGTAGAGGGTTTTTCCCCTCCAAAGTTACAATGGCTTCATGCATTCCAGAAAGGCCACTTCTTGGCTGCTGAGAGATGCATGGAACCCGGGTTAAGATCCTCAGGGTCCCACCAAAGCAGGAACCAGGCTTTATTCACCCCTGTACCCTGGGTAGGAGATCCTTAAATTTTTTTTTTGTTAGGAAATCAATGAACTGTAGTTCACATTCTCCTTTTATTCTCCCAGAAGGTGAACCTGGGCCCACAGGCATCACTGGACACATCCAAAATGACAAAACTGACTCAAAAACCCGCATCTCCTGACTACGGGTTCTGGTAAGGGTCCTGTTTGTTCTCTAACCTTGAAACCGCCTCGCTGTGTCTTCTTCTGTCTCTTGCTGCCATCCACTGCAGAGAGCCACTTGGGGATTCCAGGGATGGGAAAAAGACTCGAGAAGAACAGGAAAGGGCAGAAGAAGATGCCATTTGCCTTGGGCCCTCCTTTGTAACACTCCTGCCCACCCTCACCACAAATACCAGTGGAAGGGCCATTCTGAGCAACCAGGGAGCTAGAAGGAGGGCAGTGACCTCCGAGCAGCTCTCTGTGCCACCTGTCAGTCATCCCAGAGCAGAGAGGTGTACGGAGAGACTTCATTTCCTTGGCATGTGTTTATGAGACACACGAAGTTTACACAGGCGGCCCGTTCATGCTCTGTCTCTGGGGTTAATATTTAATTAGACAGTTTAAAATGTGTACCATTACTGGGGAGGCTGCCTTGGTGCTTGCCTCTTCCCTCTGGGATTCGGGGTTTAGACATAGAATTCTGAACCTTTCATGGTTCCCATGGCAACCTCACCACCGATGACTCTAAGATGAGCACAGGGGTCAGCAAAGGCACAGTGAACACCCCAATGTAGAATTCTGAGAGTGCTCTTGAGCCATCTCCTCCAAGGGTTCAGCCAAAGGCCGCCTGACGGTGGCCAGTGTCACAGCTCTCACTCTCCCAAAGGTACTATATCAATTCTGGACCACTTTGAGGGTGCCAGAGGCTCTCTGTAGATTAAACTTAAGTCATTTGCTTCTAGGCTTGTATTTAAAACTATGGCCATAGACACCAACTTGAATTTCTTTTCTTTTTTTTTCTGAAAAATTCCTCTTCTTTATAAGTTCTTAGCTGTCATTTTTTAAGCACTTAGTAAATGTTCTTTTAGCCCTCCACCCCACACAGAAATTGCAACATAAGACTAGTCAAAATTTCTATTGGAAACAGGAACTCAACCCCACATTTATTTTGTTGCACAAATTTTTCTTCCAGTAAGTCATGTGCCATTGTTAGGAACTATGTATAAATGTTTAATTTGCACGTCTCTTTACTTAAAACCTAGGAGGACTGACCTGAGAGGAAGTCATCACCGGTCAGTTTTGGTTTGCTTATTTCTAGCTGATCTTTCAGAAGCTGGTACTCATGGAATTTACTTTCATTCCCAACTCTATCCTGTTCTCAAACATGAGAAGCCTGCCTTTCAGTTTTCTGGAGTTGTTGACAAACCCTGAGCAGGAGAAATGGGGACAGAGCCCTCAAACAGGCACGTGTGGACGCTGCAGGACTTTGTGTGCTTGTCCATACCTTCTGTCCCACCTAATGTCAGCATGTGGACAGCTCTGTGCCTAAGGTCAGCAGTCCACTCTAGGGCTTCCAGCCCTGTATCTGCTCTTCTCCCCTTCCTTCAAAAACCCTGGGTAGGAGTTAAAGCTTCCGATAGCAGTCATTGCCCGATGGACATAGAAGTCAGTGGATAAATGCCCAGCATCCCAAAGGAAAATCCAGCCAAGGAACGGTCTCCAGGGAGGCTAAGTGCCAGCAGCACCCGTGGTGACTGCTCAAGGATGCTCCCCACCCCACCCCTGGCGGCACTTCCTCCCTGCGTCTCTCTTCTTCTTTACTGTAACTTCCCAAGGAAAATATCTGCACTCAAGTTTGTGTCTCAGTCACCATGGATATCAAACTGCAGGCAGCAAGAGATAGGAAGATAACTGTTGATTTGACTTCACTGCATCTCTATAGGTAAGTGTTGCTTTCAAAACTACATCACACTTAAACTCTCACTAGGAAAATGAAACATAGAAAATATAGAAAGCTTGGGAAATAGATAGCTGAAGAGAGACACGTAATTATAACAATTATAACCCTACTACTTTAATAAAAAAAATACTAGATGGCAGTTTTCTATGCTATAGTTTCAATATTTCTTGAACTTTTTTTTAGATATTTATATGTTATTTTATGTATATGAGTGTTTTCCTTGCATGTTTGTCTGTGTACCACGTGTGTGTCTCCTGCCCAAGGAGGTTAGAAGTGGGCATTGGATTTCCTGGTTGGAAATTATGGATGGTTGTGAGCTGCCATATGGTACTAGAACTCAAACTCAGGTCCTTTGCAAGAGCAACATATTGTTGCTGAGCATTCTCTCCAGCCCCTGTGGAGCATACTCTAACATCAAGAGAGTTATACTGTATACCATTCAATGCCTCCTTATCTCTTCAGTGTTACAAAATTATATGAAGACCATTATTTTCTTTTTTTTAATGACTTATTTATTTTTATTTTACATGCATTGGTATATTTATTTATATACATGCCTGCATATATGTCTGTGTGAGGGTGTCCGATCCACTAGAACTGGAGCAACAGACAATTGTGAGATGTTATCTGGGTGCTGGGAATTGAACCCGGGTCCTCTTGAAGAGCAGCCAGTGCTCTTAACTGCTGAGCCATCTCTCCAGCCCCCATTATTTCAAAAGTATTGTTCACTAATGATCTTTATCTGTCAGTCTCCCTAGGGTCCCTCTCTGCTTGAGGCCAGAGTCCATGCCTTTGTCCTCCTAACACTAGCAGAGCCTGTCTCATAGTAATAATCACAACTGGTTACATCAGTGATCAAATGCAGCACAACGCATGTGGTGTTTTCATATGATTACTTGTGACCTGTTTCCGAGTGTTTAAGACGGTCATTCCTACTGTGGTGGACTTTGAGTATTTAAGACATCTAAGGTTCCCCTTCGTCCCTCTTTTCTGTGCGGCTGTTAGTCATGTAATAAACCTTGGCAATCTGTTTCAGGTGAAAGGGGAGGAGGCAAAGAACTCCAGACAAGTCACTTGTTCCATTAACGGGGCAAATTACAAACAGCATAGTTCAGCAGGGCTGTACAAACCACATACGTACCCCTAAACTTGCTATCTTTGTTGGAGATTTCCTTCAAGTTTATTCCATGCTGAGTAGTACTCCAGGGGCTTCTGAAGGGATGCCTTTTTTCTTTTTAATTTTTTAAGACAAGGTTTCTCTGTGTAGCTCTGGCTGTCCTGGAACTCACTCTGTAGACCAGGCTGACCCAGAACTCAGAGATCCACCTGCCTCTGCCTCCTGAGTACTGGGATTAAAGGCATGTGCCACAACACCTAACTAAGGGATATACTTTTTATTTCTTCTACTGATCACAGACTCCAGAATATCTCATTTATTTATTTCCTGACATCACCTTATTTTCTACTGGCTTTTAAATACTGTGCCAATGAATTCAGAGTAATTCAATAACAAACTTATTTTTTGCATTAAATGTAAAAAAATTCCTTTATATGTAATTATCATAATATAATCTCTAAGGTAGCTACTATTATTTTTCTTATTAAATAAATAAAGAAATGGGAACTGTGAGAGGTTCAGTAATTTGCCCAGAATTACATAAAATAGAGAATAAAATACAAACTCATTTTATGATTAAACTATTTTTACTAACAATTAAATATCAAGGTGTTGGGAACGCAGCTCACTTGTTTAGAGTGCTTGCCTAGCATGCACAATGCCCTGGGTTCGATCCCAGCCCCAGATATGGTTCCCATGAATATAATCTCAGCATTTGGAAGATAGAGGCAGAAGGAATAAGGGTTAAAAGCTGTCCTCAGCTACATATTTAGTTTGGAGTTAGCCTAGGCTACATGAGATCCTGAGGGGGTTTGCTTGTTTGTTTAAAAAGGAAAGGGAAGGAAGAAAGGAGGGAGGGAGGGACGGACAGAGGGAGGGAAGGAGGGAGTGAAAGAAGGAAAGAAAGGAGAATAGTTGAATATTAACTCCCAGGACTGGTTCTCTGAATAAGTAGGAAAGTCATTTGTTTGCTATAACCTGTGGGATATTAACATGTTCCCCTGATGTCAAGGTTTTACCAATTGCTTTACACTACCTTGAGGCCTTGAGAAGCATGCCGTCCAGCATTCATTCTTTTGAGCCACGTATTAACTGTACATAGTCCTTGTGAAAGAAAACCACCCATCCTGGTGGGGCAGTTCCTTAAGGCATTTGCTTCCACGGACACGCCAGCCCTCCTTAGGTTCTCAGGTTCCTTCACCCCACGCTGCTCAGTACTAGCTGCAACCGTCATTATTCCTCCTGGGCAGCTTCTTCAACTTTCTGCCACCTGAACTTCAACTATGCCCTTGAAATGCTGATTCAATTTCTGCTGTACTGAATTGAGGCTCAGGTAGCCTTCAGAACCTAAACTGATCACTTTATAAGACCCACAAAAAAAAATTTGAAGTATAGGATAAGTAAAGTTGGCTGTGAATATCTGAATGAAAAGGCAATTCTAAAATGTAATACACAAACAGGATAGTAGGCATGGTGGTAAACTCCTGTAATTCCACCATGAGGGAAAGGAAGCAAGAGAATAAGAAACTTAAGGTCACTCTCAGGCATATAAGTTTGAGGCCACACTACGCTGCATGACATCCCTTCTCAAACAAACAAGCAAATACAACAACCAACAAACTTGAATAGGAAACAGCAAGGAGCATCTGAGGGGGGTGGGTGGTAAATTTTCTCAATGTGCTTGCTTCAGAGTAACTTGATCTGTTCATTCACAGGCCTTTCTTCCAACTTCTAATAATTTATAGTTTCCTTGCTCAATTCCTACCCTACAAATCTTAGCCTCCATTTCTAGTGTAGAGTCCCCAGTCCAGGTGGGAACAGAATAGATAGGAAACTGGGATCAAGCCAAGCAATTTGTTTCTCCTCAGCTGTCACTATGAAGAAGGCAAGTAGACTCTGACATTTGACCTAAAGAAACAGGGTGAGAATGGTAGAGTCCAGGATGAAGGGCAGGAGGTTCCACATAGAAAGGAAGAAACATGACCTGCAAAAGACTAAAGCCTTTTAAATAGGTACCTATGGCATTATCTTGGGTAAAGACAGGAGCCACTGAGGCCCTTGGGGACACTGAGGCAGGCAGAGAATTCTCCCACATTTAGCAGCAGAGTCAGCTATCAACTGAAAAATTATTCTCCTTGGATATTCTTAGAAGCAGAAACATTGAATCACATTATATTTATAGTGACAAAAATAATGAATTTATTGTTCATACACTTTTTGCTAGTATTCAAAAAAGTTCATTATTTTATTTAACCTCCCACAGTATCTATACAAGATAATCAGGGCCTTGACTTTCTGGATTGTATGTTGGTACATACCTTTCTTTTAGGAACCTTTCTTTTTTTTTCCAGAGATGAGAAAGAGAATTCACTCCAGGACTCCCTTGCAGCTAAGGTCTACATGTGCAATCAACAAATTCTATGATATACCCTGGCAAATCTCGGAGGCAGAAATGAATGGAAGTGTAGTTTTCTGTTTTCATCTGGCAAGAGTAAGTGTAGAGAGACTAGGGTTTCATCTGCAGCTTTCAAAGATACTGCTAGTGGCTTGAGGTTTCAGTAGTCTTGTAACCAGATGACTTAAGAAGCAATGGAGGGCTGGGCGGTGGTGGCACACACCTTTAATCCCAGAACTCAGAGGCAGGCGGATCTCTGTGAGTTCAAGGCCAGCCTGGTCTACAAAGCGAGTTCCAGGAAAGGCACAAAGCTACACAGAGACACCCTGTCTCGAAAAACCAAACCAAATCAAACAAAACAAAACAAAAAAAAACAAAAAAGAAAAAAGAAAAAAAAGAAAAAAGCAATGGAGGAGGGGTTGGGGATTTAGCTCAGTGGTAGAGTGCTTGCCTAGCAAGTGCAAGGCCCTGGGTTCGATCCTCAGCTCAAAAAAAAAAAAAAAAAAAAAAAGAAGCAATGGAGGAATTCTGAAGTACAAATGGTAGCCAAAATGATATGTTCTAGCCCTCAGTTGCCCCAGTTGCAAGGTGCTACTCCCTTACCACCTCTGCCATGGCAAAAGCAGTTGCTTCCCTGACTTTTTACAGTACTTCATGAATTATTCCAAATGCCTAATCAAAAGCCCACACCTCAACATTTCCAACAAATTTAGGGGTTCCCAATTCCTAATGTTAAATAATCCCCTTGTGCTTCAAAGTTACTGGAGTGGCTTCTGTTTCCAGCGCTGAAACTATTTTCTTTTTTACACATGAAGAAATGAGAGTTGTAAAGAACCTAAGTAAGGGTTACACAGCTAATAAGATTCTATGCTTTGTTTGTCAAAAAGCGCTCTATAATTGAGAAGAACTAGAGGGAAGAATTCATGGACTACATTTCTAATCTATCTAACAAAGCAAAGCCAAGTTCACATGTACTCTCTTCCCACTTTTCAACCCATGAGTTGCACTTGTGATTGCGGTAAGTGCTTAACTTAATTGGTTTGCATCCATGCCGGGACCTCTGGGATGCCAAGCACATAACTCATCCACAGGAGTTTGTCTTGCCAATAAGTACTTGCAGAGGCTCTCTCTCTCTCTCTCTCTCACTCAATAGCCACATTAAACGCAGAACTCTCATTTCTGGAATTAGCTACCTACCTACCCTAAGTCGTCTTCAGATCAAAGGGTCTGAGGAGACAGAAATAGAAGTTGCTGGCACATAGTGAACACGTGTCATGAAGCATTCTGTCTTTTTACCTTGTCTTCCTTCTGGTATAACCATCATGACGACTCTGTAGGTAAGCACGGTTATTACACACTTCTTAAAGATCAGGACACTGGCACGCCTTTAATCCCAGCACTCGGGAGGCAGAGCCAGGCGGATCTCTGTGAGTTTGAGGCCAGCCTGGGCTACCAAGTGAGTTCCAGGAGAGGCGCAAAGCTACACAGAGAAACCCTGTCTCGAAAAACCAAAAAAAAAAAAAAAAAGATCAGGACACTGAAGCACACCGATTGTTATCTGCCCCAGTTTACACAGCAGTGATCGGTAGGGCCTAGATACAATTTTGTGTGTTCTCCTGTCTATAATACTCCACTGCAGTGGTCCTCAACCTGTGGGTCATGACCACTTTGGGGGTCAAATGACCCTTTCATAGGGGTCACCTAAGACCATCAGAAAACATAGATATTTACATTAGGATTCCTAACAGTAGCAAAATTACAGTTATGAAGTAGCAACAAAAATAATTTTATGGGTGGGGGGGTCACCACAACATGAGGAACTGTATTAAAGGGTCATAGCATTAGGAAGGTTGAGAACCACTGTTCTACTGACTTCCAGTAATACTTAGAGTGTTTTATTTTAGTTTTATGTACTGCGGTCAGCTACATAAATCCTCTCTAGTAAGATCAGCTAGAAATAAGCAAACCAAAAATGATGAATGATGGCTTCCTTTCAGGTCAGTCCTCCTTGGTTTTGCCTCACGCTCTCTTCTAGGTAACATTAAGCAGATGCTTCTGACTCCGTGGAGTAAGCCAGGGCGGGACATGATCAGCTCCACCACAACGGTTTGCGGTCGCTGCATTTACTGTCTCCTGGATGGCATGCTGGAGTCACCTCACCCACGTGGGTCCCCTTCCGTGGGTGTTCACGGAAGGAGGGATGAGAAAAGAAGGCGTGGATAGGTATTCTCCGACAGTAGACATGTGGGCACAGAGAAAGAAATCAAAGATATGACTTGAAAATGGTTAGACCTTACAGTCTCATGAAAATTTAAAACCAGAGCAAACACAAGCCTCTCTAATTAGACAGCCCTCTTCCTCCCGACCAGCATTTCTCCCAACTCCCATTTCTCTTAGAAATAGGTCTTCATGGAGGCGAGCATCTTTTTAAAATTCTGCACTACATAGAGCCAGACAAAGATGGTTCTGTCGAAATTACAAAACACTATACTTTCAAATAGCTGCTGAATTATTTAGTGACTTTACACTGTCCAAATGCTGGGCTCTTTGGGTAGACAATGTCTTGGTTTCCCTCCTATCTCTTTTGTTATGACATTCAGTAAATGGAGAGATATTGCTCTCCTTAATAATTTATAAAACAATAATCCACATTAAGGATCAAGCTTTCTGATAGGTTTGGGGCTTCACATCAGGTTGTCGAGAGGATGGGAAACTGACACTTTCTTCGGTTAAAGCGATTGGTCCTGCCGTGCACACACTTAACTTTTCAGCATTTGTTTCTTGCCCTGCTCAGTCTTTTCTGTTTCCTACAGCTTTACATTGTGTGACCGCTTGAACTGTAGCCTGCACTGCTCATCACTGCTTCCTGGCCTCTGACCATCTGACTCAGACTTAGGGTGCAGTGTGCCCCCTGAGAAGCAGAGCTGCACAGGTTCTTGTCATGCACTTCATAGTGCAGCGTTTCCTACTGACTCTAGCAAAGCTGATTTCCCACATCTGTTCCAAAAAGGAAGGGAGGGTAGGAGAAAAGGAGAGACTGAAGGATGGAGGGGGGAAGGATAGGTTTGGGATGTGTGACTCAAGGTAGACTACTAGCTTAGTGTGGCTAAGACCCGTGCTTTAAAATCCCCAGCACCACAGAAGAAAGAGAAGTGGTTTAAGAAGAGAATGGGGTAAGGTGGGGTCTAGAGAGATGGTTCAGCAAGCAAGAGCATTTGATGTGCAAGCAGGGGATCCTGAGTTGAGATCCTAGCACTCACATTTAAAAAGCCAGGTGTGGCAGCACACCAAGACAGCTCTAAGGCCAGCACTGTGAGGTTTAGAGACAGGGGGTGTATGGGGCTTTCTGGATACCAATCTAGATCCACCCCCCACACAGAGGGGGGGGGTGATAAATAAATCTTCCGTTTCTCAAATACAAATGCATTCTCCCACCTCTGTGTACAATGTATGTTCAGTCTCATATGACAGTCACAGAAATGATTAATATGAGTCTTCGTTTAGAGAGCCAGAGTTCCAAAAAAGTTATGTAAGTTCTTTGAGGGCTGGGAGCCAGCCTTTTACAGTATTGCTCTCCCAACACATCTGTCCAGTAGATATTAATTCAGAGCTTACAATTCTCTCTGAGGATACAGTGAACAGGGTAGAAGCCTGTAAACAATATGACAATTGTGGTAAGCACTATGGCAACAGTCCACGATGCTGGGGTGGGGGGGGGGCACAGAGAGAGGATCTATAGACTGACTCTACTTAGAGAGCACTGGGAAGTGTCACAGACACGTGGCATTTGAGCAAGGGCTTTCTGGAGGACGGATGGACTTCTGCAGGCAGAGGCAGAGCATGTGAATTCCAACAACAGGTGAGGGATGGGGAAATGATGACACTCACCAGTACTTGGAGCAGAGCCCCAGCTAAGGAGAGGAGTGAGGCTGGTGAGCGAGGCCTACTGAAGACTTCCTAAGTGGGTTTCAAGAGTGAGGAAGAACACATGCTCTCCCACGGGACGGGTGCGGACACTCCTTATGAAGCACAAACTGGTGACATTTATCAAAAAATACAAGTGTGACTGCCAAGCACAGTGGCGCACACCTTTAATCCCAGCACTCGGGAGGCAGAGCCAGGCAGATCTTTGTGAGTTCGAGGCCAGCCTGGTCTACAGAACGAGATCCAGGACAGGCACCAAAACTACACAGAGAAACCCTGTCTCAAAAAACAATCAATCAATCAATCAATCAATCAATAAAATGTGTGTCCCCTTGATCCTGGAAACTACACGTGTAGGAACTTATACTGTTGATGTGCTGAAAAATTGTCTAATGCATGAGGTTTCTTATTCCAGGATCATCTTCAAAGGAAAAAGACTAGTAAAAATATTCAATGCCATCAATGGGGATTGGTTAAATAAATTATAGTGCATTCATAGAGTGGAATAAATAAAAAAAAATGCCTGGTGGTGGTGGCGCCCAGCCTTTAAACCTAGCACTCAGGAAACAGAGGCAGGTGGAGCTTTGTGAATTCTAGGCCAGCCTGGTCTACAGAACTAGTTCCAGGACAGAAAAAAAAAAAGAAACCAGACACTAAATATCAAGATATATCATACATAAGTGTATGATAAGAAAAATATAGAATATACAATTCACTGTCATCTAGAAAAGGACACATGAACACATGAAGACATACACATATAGATGTATTTATGTACACACATGCTTATCAATAAAATGTCCAGGAGGGTATTTGGGCGGATGGGAATAGAAAGAAGGACTATGGTTGCCTATCACTGTATGTACAGGGTGTAACTAGATATGTTTTCTAGTAAAGTGGGGACTCTAGAAAACAGCAAACCCACCAGCTGCGACACTCAGGAGAGCTGGCCCTGCACCTCTCCAGGACAGCACAACAGAACCAACCTGTTAGTGCAGGTATGGGTGAGCCAGCCCCGAAACTGTGAGCACGAGAGAGCTGTCCACATTTCTCGTCTGGCAGACCAACCCTACATCTGCCCAGGCCCAGACCCAGGGTTATGACTTGGCCTGCCCAATAAGCACCCTATCTATGATCTGCTGGGACCTGACCTGCAGACCCAAAGCTGCAGGATCTCCGCAACACAGGGCAACAACAGGATACCCAGGACGAGTCCCAATGAGGGCCCAGCACCGATAGTGTAGTAGAAAACAGAGGCCTCGAACCAGAGCAATGACTCTTTGCAATGAACATTTGCAAGTAAAGATATATGGACAAAGGAGTTCACAGTGTGACTCACTGTGTCACACTGCAGCTTCCATACAAGGTTTTTAAATTTTTCCCTTTTTTTTCATTTTATTCATTTTTTTTCTCTTAAATTTTGTTTTATATTAGGGGGATGCAGGGGTGGAGGGCAGATGCGAAGGGATGGGGAAATGAATGGGATCAAGATACATGGTAAGAGAGAGAGAGAAGGAGAAAGGGAGAGAGAGAGAAACATCAAGCATGAAGAGAGAAGCAAGAATCGCGTAAAGACTGAGGAGGAGGCTACTGCATGTGTCCAGTCTGGAAGTGACGGCAGGCAGAGAAAGTGTGGGTTCTGGTGTCGTTTGTGGGCAATTTTTACCTACTTTATTTTGACTATTTGCTGTATTAAATGGCCAGAATTTCATACACACCCGGCCATCGATCTCTCTCCCCAGCAGGCTCAGCGCTAGGCCATCTGACAGAAAGTAGAGTGACTGAGAACCAGGGTTCAGACTCCTGTCTCAGGGCCACAACGGACGGACGGACGGACGGACGGACGTCGCTGTAGCACATTGTGAGTGTGGGGCAGACTGCTGAGCTTCCTTAGAAAGAGAAGCACAGAAGAGCATGGAAGTTATTTGGGCAGCTCTGGAAAGCTGTTACTGAGGTCAGAGACAGCCCGGAGAAGGAACACGGGCTGGAAATGAGGGCATCCCTGAAGGGACAGATGGTTCCGCTGACCTTAGGGTGATCAAGATTCCTGAAAAAAAGGGAGACCTCCCTAAGACCCTCGGAAGCCCAAACGTCTGTGGACTTGAGCTGTCTGTCTCCTCCCCTCAGGGACCTCCCACTCTGGCTCCTCTAGAGGTCCCCAGGGCAAGCCGGGCCTCTCCCTCCCCAGCAGGACGTGCTAGCAGGGGTTCCCTGAGGTGCCGTTCGGCTGGAACAGACTCCTTATTTCCCTCTCCCAGCTCCCTGCAGTATCAAGTGTGTGACTATTGATTTCTTCCCTGCATTTGTTTTTGTTATCCATTATTTATGGGATCATTTTTCCATCCTTCGTGCATGAAGGCAAATTTTGTGTAAAAATCAATCGAGTGAGCGCCGCCGATGGCTTGTTGCGTTTTCTTGGCTTTCATCTCCAAGGAACCGGTTCTGGGGAGAAGCGCGGCAGGATCCTGGGGAGCGTGCCAGAAGGGGAAAGAGTGGTGAAGGGGCCTGCGGGGTCAAACACCTGCCTGAGAGACCTCGCCGCCGCCGCTGGGATAGCTTTTGGTCCCTGCTGAGCTCTCCTGGAAGCCCAGGCTGGGGTTAATTTAAGGTCCTCTTTCTCACAGCAGACCCCTATTTCCACGCCCACTTGCTGGCTGTGATGGAGGAAGGGGTGGGGTCATCGCTGAAGGGTTTCTTCCCCCCCCCCCACACCCCCACCCCCCGCATACATTTGAGCTCCTTACACTCGAGGATGCTGCAGGATCCAGGATCCCACGGAATGCTCTTTAGGGCCTTACACAGGGGTTGCTAGGGAAGTCACCGCGGAAGGGTCAGTTATTGGGGAGCATGACGGAGGACAAGGCTGACCCCTGCGCTTACTAAGTTCCTGTTGTGTGGCACAGGGATTCTTATTTAGGGTTCAGTACAGCCTATGAGGTAAGCTGAGTGTAAAGGAGGAAACCAGAGCCAGCTGCGAGATGGCCCAGCCAATAAAGAAAAGCACTCGGTGCAGATTGGAGCCTTAAACCCACATGAAGGTGGACGGAGATCACTGACTCCACAAAGTCGTTCTCGGACCCCCCCCACGCAGCACACACACCTCAAAAAAAAATAAATCACACATAAACACACAATAATAAAAACTAATAGATGGGTTGGAGAGGTGACTCAGAGTTTAAGAGCACTGGCTGCTCTTTCAGAGGACCTGGGTGCAATGCCCAGCATCCACACTCAGCTCACAACTGTCCATGTCATAGCTCCAGTTCCAGAGGATCTGATACTCTCTTCTAGCCTCCAAGGGCAACAACCAAACAAATGGTACACTGACTGTTCCGGTGGAAGCTCCACCTCAGCCCCTGGCACCCTGGCATCCATATACCCAAAGAGTCTGGAATGTTCTGGTTGGTGGAAGAGCGACCTCAACTCCCCTCCCCCTTCTCTTTCCCCAAACACAGCTCCTCCCCCAGAGAGGCTCAAGACCATTCCCACAGGGTATTTAAGCTGCATCCCAGAAAACAGACCTTGGTTTTCTGGTCTCTCTAGTCTCTGTCTTCTCTCTGTGGGGGCTGGATAATCACCCTGGAACACTTTAACCATTAAACCTGGGCTGTTTCTGATTTGGTCTGATTTGGATTTCTGCATCAGC